>JAHZMX010003234.1:0-13744 GCA_027743895.1 Seira musarum
CAATTTTACCTGGAAGACACATGACAGGTGTGCTTTTCCCAATTCACCGTCAACAGAGTGCTTTGGTAATTCCTTTACATATAGTGAGCCATAAATCATCATCAGCATTATCATCAGTCGTCGACATTATTTAATTTAGTCCAGCAAATACGCAATAAATCGTGTCATGTTCACGTCATACCAGGCGTCAAGCATAATCTTAAGGAGTTTAACAAGCCCTTTTCTCACAAATACTGTATATTCGTCCTAATCCAAAATTACAGATTAGGACAAATGATTCCATATTTGTAAAAGCATGCTTGGTCGACTACCTATGGTAATACGTATTGATCTATTTTTAAGACTAACTTGGAAATGACGTTCAGTTTTTAGTTCTTAGGTATTTAGGAAGACATATGAACTTGGCACGCCATCAGATAAACTTTGAGATCATTTTACTACGATGAATAACAATCATAATAGCAATAATATTAATGACATACCTAGCAAATCAGCTACTTTGTTTTCAATGTGGAGTTAAACAGGCCGTAGATTTATCATTCAACGATTCGGTGAATACACGACCCTATGAATCAACAAAATTACATGTATTATTTCCCAGATATGTCAGATAAATATATTTTGAAGGGCTGAAGTTCAGTTTGGTAATTGCCAGTTAAGAAGTTACCCAAGCACGAATCTTCCTAGTTTATAACGCAGAATAAGATAGTATTCTCGAGCTCGTAATGTAAAACAATGCAGAACGCTTGAAGAATACAAATTATGTATTAAAACATATGACCCGCAATATTGATACAAATCCTTGCATTAATTTCGTAAAAGTCGCGAAGCCATAAGTTAAACTGAAATTTGTGAAAAAAATTTCGTATCAAAAGGTTGTTTTTTTTATGGAAATACAAGCTGGACAAGAGACTCATACCAAATGCTCTAAAAAATATTTTGTCTTGTCATCTCTGAATTTGTATGAACAATTTCCATGTACGATTTTAGCCATGTAATAAATGTTCTCCGAAGTACACCGTTTTTACACATTTCATGAAACGTATTATCTGTATTTACATCTTCACTTCTTTATTTATATATGGCATAGTCTAACTTTTTAATCAAATAATAACACCATTGGTGAAATAAAAAAGTACATATTAATGCACTCAACAGACAAAAGTTCAGTAATGAGCTGTTATTGTAAACGTATCAACACCATTTTACCTACTAACTAAAACCAATCCCTATATGGACAATGAGCTATCAAGGATTTTTTGCAAAGTATTAGTGTTACGTAACACTACGTTGCTCTATTGTGACTCGCAACCGGGTTACTCTTGGCATAACATACTTGATGTTATTTTCCCTAATTCGAAATATCAAGTTCCGAATAGAGTACAGATAAGTCACGCAATTAAAGACACTCACGACAAGATAGAGCAAGAAAAAAGGAAAACATTTCACCGTCGGTGTACGTTGAAGTCGCTTTATGGCACGGCATTGAGGCCATTGCATTGAACAGGGTTTTGTGCCCACGGTCAAAATAAAATGAATATATGCTTCTATTATTAAAGTAATAATCGTTTTCGAGTATTGAAAACTTTCTCTCTGAAGTACGCAATATGTAGAAAATTACCCCCAATACAATTCCTGGAGGAAATTATGTGAGAAAATAAGCATTACCATCATCTATTATATTGAGCACGCAAAGCGATTGATTCAACCGATTCTAGTGACAAGGCCTTTTGACAGTCGCGACACGAGCTAAATCGTCAATTGCGTATTTTTATTGAACTCATAGAGAGAATCCAGTAAATTAATCAGCACTAATTGCAAATTCAAGTTTTTGAAAGTTGAATATTGCCCCGCATCTAAGTCCATGCTAATAAGATTCTCAAGGTCAACTGTATCCAATTGAAAAGTATAAAAATGATTACCAAATAATTTAAATGTTAATCGGTTGTTATACCTCCAAGACAATTGTTTTAATGAATGAAGAATAAGTATATGAAGTAGCCTACGTAAATTATGTTTTATTAAACAGCTTCTATTTGCTCTATGGATTTACCTTAAAGGTTTTGAGTGATTGTTGAAACATATATCGTTTTCATCGGGCTTAAATTGGCCATGGCATACAAATTTTCCGTAATGTTTTTTGCTATGAATTTGTATTCCAAGATACTACCTATTGTTGATTTTTATAATAGAAAAGTCTTCTTTTATTTCAAACACGCGTCTGGCATTACGAAATGACAAGTAAAAAACGTATGTAAACAAAGCGAAAGCGTAACACATCAGCCAACTAGGTAAACAAAACAACAAAATTGTTTCTAAGAACAGTTTTGTCAATGAAATTACGTGTAGTGGACGCAGCAATGATTCGTTCCGCAGGAGTTTTGTTTTTCCTTCTGGCGGGTGTTTCACCTTGTGACAACATTGGTGATGCGAAGTACATTCTGAAGGAAGCAATCACGTCAGTGTTTTCTCAAATTGACCGTGACAAGTATTCCATAGGATTTCATACATTTGATCCCACAAGTGTATTGCATCCAATTCCGTTCTTGAGGCAGCGAACGTTTTCAAAAAACTATGGAAATAAAACGGACTTCAATGAATACGGGAGATTTACTCAACCAGTGAACATGATTTTTGGGTGTCTTCATCACGACACACCTGCTAAAGGCATTAAAGTTTACAACACATTTATCGACTTTTTGCTTTCCCCATCATCGGTTTTGATTCTGATTCATTTCTGTCAAAATAATGATGACTGCCAATCTTCCAAAAAAAGCTCATTTGAACAATACGCAAATTTCTACGAAGCACAGAAAAATCTCCCAGCACTAAAACTGGTGCTTCATGTGCAGCAAATAAAGTTATCATATTCAGTTATATGTGGAGGGTACTGCTCAAGTTTTCAAAATCAGTTCTTACAGTTTGACTCCATCCATCAGATTTTACAACCACTTGACTATCACCGCAAGCTGTTTTACCATGGAAATGGAAAGCAAATTACAGGTGCCATTTACGTAAAACATTTAATTTACCTGGAACGTTACCACAATGATCGCCATGCATGTTCCCGACTGGTTCTGAAAACACTTTTTGGAATGTATTCATGCACGAAGGAATTAATGACTCCAATCTACCTAAGCCAAGTTCACAATGTGTCCATTCGAATTCTGAGCAAACGTAACCAAACGGAAATGGATGAACACTCAAGATCCCTTCGAACACAATTTATTTGGAGGAATGTGCGTTACGTTAACTACAACTCTTTGGGAATGTTATCCAAATACCGCTTAACTGGGACTACTTTGTGCAAATACTCAGGAGAACAATTAGTGTACTGTAGTCGGAAAGATAATTCACTTTACATAAATGGCAAAGTTTGGGTGGAACCATTTTCCTTGGATGTCTGGCTTTTGAATGTCGTACTTTTTGTAGTTGCTTCGGTCGGCCTTTCCAAATTGGGAAATCGGAATGCAAATATTTTTGATGAGACCATTCGGAATTTGATAACTCTTGTTGGCGTTGTTGTTCGTCAGCCTGCTTCTGCTTCTGGAAGAAATTTAAAAATCCACAGATTTTATTTGGTATTTGCTTTCACTGGTATGATGATGACTTTTTTGTATGAGAATGGCATCTTAAGCTTCGTTGTTGTATCCTCTCCTCCTAAAACATTTGAATCCTTAAAGGCCGCATTAAATCATGGAATTAAAATTCTCTGGTATTCAGAATTTCGTTCTGTTCCCAGCGACATGGTATACGAGTCTGACTTCAAAGTTAGAGGTCTGCTACAGCAGATAAATCAAAGCTTTTACCCAATCCTGGGCGACAAACCTGATGCTAGAATCCATTCAAAGTATTTGCAGGAAGGTCGTTTTGGTTATCTCGTGGAGGTGGATGGTATTATAGAGGAGAAGGCCAGTATCGAGGCTAGTATTAATGATTTGAGAGGAAGAAAAGATTCCAAGTGTCACACAACTCCAGATCTCATCGCACGTGTTCCATCTTTTTGGGAGATTTACACAGTAAATCGATACTGGATGATGAAAACCATTTCGAGATTGAGGGAGGGTGGACTCGTTGAGAAGTATGATGAGTGGAATGTATGGGCTGGAATGATGTTAACAAAACTCCAAATGGCAAATGTGAAAGAAAATGCTGCCAGTTTTGGCACTGACAGGATTGACTTTACTAAATTTATTGCAGCAGTTATTCTTTGGGGAACTGGATGTATCTTGGGATCAACAGTTTTCTTGTCTGAAACATTGAGGGTTTACTTTGCCAGAAGCAGTTTTTGAGATCTTTCGTATCACACAAACTCAATTCAATGCATTGTTTAAGGTATTCATTATCGAAAATAAACAATCAATACCTCAATTTTATTCAGCTTACGTCGGCCAATTTATTTTAATGATCTCAGCGTAACTAATTCAAAATAAAAACGGCCTTCAGAGACCTGCAAATATGTTTATGTATGTTTCTTTTGATTTTAATAGCACATTAGCTTGGAATGTAACTATCACCTCCATACATGGGGAAAACGATTAGGCAATTTTAATCTGTACTAACTTTAATAGAAATATTAGAGGTGCAAGTATAATGAGCAATTGATATATGTCGCTGCCCTGGGTTTTTACTATTCCAGATTTGCTCGAGTGTATTGATTATTTATGAGGAAGGAAGGAATCCAAGTGTAACGCAATTCCAGATCTCATTGCCCGCGTTTAATCGTTTTGGAAAATTTCCACTGTAAATCTATATTGTAGGATGAAAACAATCTCAAGATTTATGGCTGGTTTTGACATGCTTAC
Organism: Seira musarum; assembly: GCA_027743895.1. Taxonomy (NCBI): domain Eukaryota; kingdom Metazoa; phylum Arthropoda; class Collembola; order Entomobryomorpha; family Entomobryidae; genus Seira; species Seira musarum. The sequence continues at coordinate 4,806 of JAHZMX010003234.1, forward strand.
TTTGTCTTATCGATTGGCTTTGCTTCGCTCGTCATTTGCTTTTTTATTTATTTATTTATTTATTTACGTCACCACTAACAACCTCATCCAAGGTAGTTACGTCAGTTGAATGTCTTCCGGTTTCTTACAATAAGTTTGATAATGATAAATAGGAATTATATAAATTTATTTCACTTCATTTCACTTCGATCATTCACACATCATTTTGCTTTTCTTTTAACGTCATTTAACAAAGTGTAGAACATGGTTAAGCGAATTAAGCTATAGTGATTAGTAATCAGATGTGATAGGTTACTGTTTACACTTACATGGATATTTGGATTAAAAGTGACGAATTACATGAATTGAAAATTACCTTATGTGTGAATATTCATCCTTTCTTTTTAACTTGTTTTTCTACCAAAAAATGTAGGAGTGAACCGGCCGCTAGGAAGAGTGGAATGTACGGAGTGCCATTACTTTGGCACGGACGGAATTAACAGTACAAGAGTTCTTGCAGTGAATGTTCTATAAGAAAATGAACGGTTTTTAGAAGTGTCTTCTTTTCAAATGCTTTGAGTGACAGGTTTTGCAGAAGCAGTTTGTGAGACTCACCATTTAATAAAATAAATGCAATTTTGTAACCGTGCAAATATTAGTGTTCTAGTGTACGATTTTTACGAGCTTTTGTAAAATCAGAAATGCCGTTTTATTGTTACTTATTCCTAAAATACCCATAAAGTATTCAGAATGTTCAAAAATCCCAACTGTTGCACAAGGATAGAATTTTAATAATTTTGTAGTGCATTTTCAACTACATTTGCGAAATTTTGAAAAAAAAAGGATTTGACCTGTAAGTAAAATATCGACAATTCTAGATGTCGATTGCCTGCTTCGGAAATGGCTTCGCCTTGTTTAGTTCGGACATTACTTGTGAATTCTTTGGACTAGACTGCGCATTTGCTTGCTTTAACAAAAGCACTGATTAACAACTCTGCATTCTTGCAAGAAAAAATATTCATGGTGCAAAAAGTCAACGAAAACTGCTTTGTCCAAGGTCTAAAAAGTCATGAACCCACCATAATCAGTTAAAACATTAAACAGGAGTAATGCATATTTTGCTTCCTATTTTATTAACATTTACGCCTAAGGTAGATTAAAAGAATCATCAGTTTAAAGTGTTTGTTTTTCATTATTCTAATCCAATTATTTCAAAACAGAGGTTTCGGCAACAGAGCAAATTGTTGTCCGCATTTTAAAATGTCATTCAAGCGTCGCATATTGAATTGAACCGATAATCTAGCTTGGTCTTCATCCTTAAATCATTCTAGGTTTGCTCCGAAGGTGATTTAAATAGATGGCGTATGTCAAGCATTAAAATATTTACACCTAAGTAAGCAAGCTGTTTTGAACAGGACAAAATTAGTATGCAGTTTAGCCTGCGGCATTATTTATTGAGGAAAAATGCAACGGAATTCTTGGAACAAAAGATTAAAACGACTTTGACCAGCTTAATGTACTTATTATTATGTCTGCTGTCAAAGTGCCGACTTATTTACATCCTCTTCCAAAAATTAGCAATTCTCCCTCAGTTTTTGTATAAAAGGCTGAGATTTGATTAGTACGTATTCAGTCATTTTTGAAAAAAACTTCTCGGAGCCTAAAAGTCAATTGAGTTTACATTTCCAGCTTTTACAAAGCAAAATATTGCTAACAGAAAGTACTTAGCAATGGCTATCTTTTCGGCCTTCTGGTTAGTACTGACGTTGATCATCTCGTCAGTTCTTGGGGATGTTGTCACAAACGAAACATCCACAAAACCCCCTCCTAAAAAAGTGGGTTCCGCAAGATCAGCCGGAGTTTTACATCCTCTTCCGAAAATTAGCAATTCTCCCTCAGTTTTTGTATAAAAGGCTGAGATTTGATTAGTACGTATTCAGTCATTTTTGAAAAAAACTTCTCGGAGCCTAAAAGTCAATTGAGCTTACATTTCCAGCTTTTACAAAACGAAATATTGCTAACAGAAAGTACTCAGAAATGGCTGTCGTCTCGGCCTTCTGTTTGGTACTGGCGTTGATCATCTCGTCAGTTCTTGGGGATGTTGTCACAAACGAAACATCCACAAAACCCCCTCCTAAAAAAGTGGGTTCCGCAAGATCAGCCGGAGTTTTGGCAACCGCGGGCACCAAAAAGTGCGGAGGTATCATTCGAACTACGACCACTGAATTGATTTACAAGCCGTTTGATGAACTTCTTCCGAATGAACGGTGCGTATGGATTGTCGCATCAATTAATGGAGCGAATGTATCCACTTCGTATCGAGTGACTGCGACAAGTTTAGGATTTTCGGCTTCGGAAAGACTTTTATCCATATCCTCTGTGACAAAACGAAGTCAATATCTGAACAACCATTATCCGTAAGACTAATGAGGTTTTGAAAGTCTAATCGATGTATTGTAAGAAGTTTTTTAAAAAGTCTTTTGCTTTTGTTTGTTCTTGATCCCATAGGTCACAGGGAGGCTCGTACCAAATTTCGGGAAATGTGTTAATAATAACATTTCGAACGGGTAGCAATGTCGCAAGAAAGAACGGCTTCATTATTTCCATAACCGCACAACAGTTTTCAAATACTGCGACTACGAGTTCCAGATACGAAATTATGGATACCACTGAACACTTCTACAAACATCCTCGTTCTGGAGGAAACTATTTTAACAACGAACTCACAGCGCTGGTTTTTTCACCTCCGACAGCCAACACCTTGTACGGATCCCGAAAACAAGTAATTTTAATGAAAGAAATTCTAATTGAAAATTCTTACGATTGGATTGGAATTTACTTCTATAACGGTGCGACTAGCGGTTGGACCTACAAGGGCAGGTCTGTTTTATTCATACTTCTGGTTGATGCATTTTGAGTTTCTTCGTTACACATGCTTTGAAAATGTTTTCAGGCTGGCTAATAGGTTTGGAGTGGAAAAGATTACACATGATGACATCGTACTGCTCGTCTTTGATACTGATGGAAGTGTCAATTACGGAGGCTTTGAGCTCACTAGAGTAGTGGCCTAGTGAATCTAAATTACGCACCAACTTTATTTTTGACGTTGGTAACCATAAGCTTATCAACTCTACTTATAATGCACCAATTTATTGAAATCTTTCGTCTGGTATATTAGTTTAAAATGAACTTGGAATTTGTTTCATGCTTCCCTACAACTTAACTTGTACTGCATTTTAATTTGTTCTAAGTATTTTCGTTGAAACGATTAAATGCAAGCGTTTAGCTTTAGCCTTTGAAATAAAACTTTGCTTGTAAAGTTACCTAGTCCTTCTAAAAGTGAAATGTGGTTTTTTCGTCAATGTTCTTCTACACTTGGACTTTTCTGGTAATTCAACACTAACGACATATGAATAGCATAAAACTTCCCACCCAAGAAAGAGGACGTCCAATTGCTCAAAATAAATTCACCGAAATGCAGACACAAACAAAATATCGTTAAGGAATAACAGGTTTCTCATTAGCCGAAATCATTATTTACCAGTCCCTTTTGGTTTTGACTGACTGAGTGCCATTGTGCCGAATATGCTAACGGTAAAGTTGACACGTCGGAGGACTAAATTATCCAATTTCAGTTTTCCTTTAGACATGGTCACTTTTGCAAATGGTCAGTATAACTAATGCTCTAAAGTCCAGCAGTAGCAATTTCTGTATTGCTGCATATTTTCGAGTAGTAGACTTCCGTTAATAAATTGGGAATCGTTCAATACAAGTGTTGTGCTTACAGGAGCACAATCAGGTCATCGGTGTTTTTTATTTTATTTTTGGCATTGATCAGTTGACACTAACTGAGCCCGTGGATTCATTGGCATTGCTTTTATTGTTAGTAAAAGTCATGCCGAAATTATGTTTCCAGTGCAGTTTGGATTTATTTTTCATTGTATCATTCCTTACTTGTATAAAACCTCATAGGCATACAAACAATGGGAAGGGAGATTCCTGGGAACATCAAACATTCAACGAAATTGTAATTTTTGCAAATCCGCGACTTTTGTCCAGCGGGAATATATATTTGAGCAATACGTTTTTGAATCCCCCAAAACGAACAACATCAACAACTGCATTTTTAGTAGATAGTAATTACTTAAAAAGACATTTTTCAAATGTTACCGGGCGCCTGGGGAGTCAGGAAAACACAAACATTGCAAAGGTATCACTGATCTTGTTTGTCGAAGATATAAGAGACTTCTCTAAAGTTCTTACGAATGTAAGTGCAGTAAACGTGAATTTTCAGTTGAATTGTCTTAGCGATTTTGATTTACTGTATTTTTTTACTTTTGTCCTCAGGCTGCAATACATTTTCAAAAATCATTGGTCAGCATTCAAATAATTGCAATTATTTCATCGATATCTCTCCTAAAATCAGCACAAGACGAAAGCTTCGTCACCATCGTAGAAAACAATTTACCCAAAATGATGGCCTTGAGGAGAGTCTCAAAGTATTTCAATATAGCGTCGCGACTTTGCATCGCTATATACAATGAGGTTCTCCAAAATGTTAGTGCGGAAATATGGGAACTGTACTGGATCAAAGAGAAACCANTGCAATGATTTCATCGATATCTCTCCTAAAATCAGCGCAAGACGAAAGCTTCGTCACCATCGTAGAAAACAATTTACCCAAAATGATGGCCTTGAGGAGAGTCTCAAAGTATTTCAATATAGCGTCGCGACTTTGCATCGCTATATACAATGAGGTTCTCCAAAATGTTAGTGCGGAAATATGGGAACTGTACTGGATCAAAGAGAAACCATTTATGAAGCTACTCATTAAGGAAGCACCATACTCAAATTTTGTTCATCTTGTGGATGCGGTTAGTATTAAACCACCTCCGACCTTTATTCGAAGACAGAATTGGGAAGGTGTGAATTTCACCAGTGGTGTATTTCTTGCGGAACTTGCAAATGAAAATGAAGAATTGGTAAGTAGGTACTGTTCCCATTGATTATTTTTCCAAAGGAATTTACATAGTAAAACTCTTTGAATACCAGTTGGAAGCATCGGAGGTAAGTCGTCATGAGGTTAGCATTCGCAGAACAAAACAGGGAAAGTTGGAACTAATGCCTAGTCTCAGTGTTAAGATTTTACACGATTTTCAATCAGCCTTGAATTTCACGTAAGTGCAAAATCGTTATATTAAAATCGTGGATCAATGCTTTCCACAAACATTGTTTAATCCAGGATGTTTGGATTTTTGTATAATTTTTAAAATGTAGGATTCAGGTCATTCCACCTTTCACTTACGACATAAACTTACCCGACGTATTCAATGATAGTAGTCATTCCTTCGATCTTGTTCTCTCTCATTTTGGTATTGTTGGCTCAAAGCTTGAATATTCCCAGTTTTTGTTACCAACTTATTACAGCAGGTATTTATCAACTTAACTCAATTGTTGAATTTCAATTATTTATCAACAGTCAAAATAATGAGTTATTATAACTTTCAGTATCACTGCATTTTTTGTGCAACCTCCAATTCATTCATATCGTAACATTTTTCTGGGTCCTCTTTCCTTCAATATTTGGATTTTGATAACGTCATCATGGCTACTAATTGTCATGTCATTCAAAGGAATACTTTGGGCAAGAGCTATTCTTCAAACTGGATGTAATAATGACTCGGAGGGTCATTCACGGGACATCAGACAAGTCGATAAAAAAGTTGGTAAGGACATTCAGTGGTGGGCAGTTGCTGCTGCTTGTCAGCAAGGTAATTGACAATTGGACGAACTAATTTCTAAAATGCAGTTTTGATGACTTTTCATTTTTGCTATAGGTTGGTATATAACACCAACAAGTTTACCCACACGTGTGGTCTTCATAACAGGACTTTTCTTTAGCTTTCTTTGCTACTCGTCTTATACAGCTACGATTGTGTCACAATTGTCTCAGACAAGCGCCCCAGTAAAAAATATCGATCAGCTTCTAGATATAACAAAGCACATTTATTTTGGCGGAAATTCAGATGTTTCAGCAATGATACTAAAAGTAATTTGATTTGAAAGACCTAGAATATTACATGGCCGTTAAGTCGTTAAATTTGTTGTCGGTTTGTTTCAGAGAATGTCTTCAGACAAGTCTTTTCTACGCAAGGTAAACTTAGTAAGTACGAGAGAATCTGTTGAACAGATTTTAAGGAAGAACAGAGGCTACAGCTGTCATCTCGGATGGCCTGAGTATTTCACCGAGAGAGTGAAAAAGTACTTGAACATCAGCGGTCCATTTGGTTCAACTGATAAACGTCCGTCATTTCGTTCCAACCTGGATGAAATGTTTTGCAAGGAAGTATCTACTTTTAATTATAAATTGTTGCCAATCAAAGCAGCAATGCTAAGTTCATAAGGATTCTCCATTTGTTAAGGTCCTAAATCACAGGTTAGAGGATAATTATATTTATTGATCACCGTCGCTTTCTTTACTTTGGATTATTTATATTGTCTCAATCGTAATTCTAGAATATTAATAGGAATGGAAAGAGGTTATATCCACCGATATTGGGACGATTTCGAACGTCATACTAAAGTTCGATGTGTTGTGGAAAAAAATCTGATTTATGCACTCGGACTACCTGATACATGGATTGCATTTGTAATCCTGTTGGTTGGATATTTGACAAGCGTCTCAATTTTAATGATGGAAATTCTTATTGGGCTGCGAAAGGGGCTACAAGAAATAATGTTTTAATTGTTTTTCTCATATTTTTCTCATTGCAGTAACAAAAATTTGTTTGTAATCATTGAGGATATTTCTTTGCTTTTATAATTTAGTTATGTTTAACTTGCGATTATGACAATTTGCACAAGTTGCGGTTACAGTAATCCTATCTTTTGTGTTTAAAATAAATGATGCTATGAAAAGTGATTTACATTCAAAATACAGCTGGCATGCGTCACGGCCATGAACAATGAATTTGTTACATTCGTAAAACGTTCTTATAAGCTAAAATTAATTTGTAACTCCACACATACATTTTTTAAATAAAAGTACCTATCCTGATTCAATTCGGGTTGCGTTTTTATTTACAAAATAAGGCTTCCGTGATCCCTCGCTGTAATTAAAGTAGTATGAATTTTGGCTAGATTTAGACCCATTTAGTATTTTCAACTATTTATTAGCAAAAAGAAAAAAATCGTATTCATTTAAAATCTAAAATGTCATCAGCTAGCAAGTTTTTCTTAATCTGATTGATGACGGATTAACTGGGATATTATTGGATTTGACATACAAATCACAAGTAGTGCCAATCACCGAAACATTGCTGTTGCATTAAGAAGGGTTTATTTATAAGATGAAATAGCCAATGAAAATTTGGAAAGCGTATACAATACGCACTAATAGTGTGCACGGTCTTTGTTGTGCAGTTTCAAGACGCGAAAAGAGAATTTATCAGAATCGATTCTCAGAGTGTAATCCATCATTGTAAATGCAAAGAGAACTTACTAATACCTACCATGCGCAAATTGTAAGTAATAATAAAAATGTAATAGTCTTGCCAAAACGTAGACCCCTCTAGTTCGTAGGGTGTAATTTTTATTTCGTTCCAATCTTTTACATGACGACGCAATTGTTCCAGACACTTAATTTTCGTTTTCAAGTTGAAACCTCTTTATAAAGTTGTAGGATAGTACAAAGTTGTCCACGTGTCGACTTACGTTAGCATTACTAACCTTTGTTTCTAAAATTCGGAATTACGTGTCCCTAGTGATCCATGAATTTGGATTAATCATGCACTTTAATTCGTTGTTAGTATGACGACAACGACAAGAGTTTTTAAAGTATATCCGTCTCTAAACTCTGTGTTGCTCATTCCATTCCATTATGGTACGGTATGGACTTTCACTATCACTAAACATTGAAGCACTTTTAGCGTAACGCCCTTGAACAGTAAAACATATATATTTGACACCGCCAGAACTGGCGCTAGATAAATACATACAGCAAATTCCATTCGCCTCTGTGGTATCTAGAAATAATAATTGATCAGATAAATTTAGAAAACAATAATAATGAAAACATTTAGCAGTTTATTAATTAGCTTTATAGCATTTGCCCGTATAAGAATTTGCTTCTCGAACACTGTTGAAGCAATTGTGGAATATTGTACAATTCATTTTTCTAGAAGGTCAAGTTTACAAACACATCTTCAACACGAACTGGAAAACTCATGCAAGAAGTTTTCTGGTTGTGTAAGCCTTCAGACAATTGCACCAAACAGCACGACAGCGACGTACGATACTTATAACATCCCTAAAACTCCTTGGGAGTCAACCGGGTACGAGGATATAACCTCATACTGGCAACGAATTTACCTGAGACTTTCCGCGAACAACTGCTTCGCGCTAGTTCCAGTGGTCACGATATCAAAAGAGGAGCATAAGATTCAATGGTCACCTGTTAATGCATGGTACCGACAACGAGAACATAGAAAATTTACTCCTTCGACATATTTACTTCTGCCTTTTGAACAAGACTACAAGGTTATTGTGCCGCTGCATTACCCATCAAAAATTATTCTGGTTGGGACAAACGTCACTAATATTTACTTAGGATGCCTAATATGCGACCCCGACGGCCAGAATTTTACCGCTGCTCAAAACTTTTACAGCTTAAATGCTTTGACATCTATTTTGGAGCCAATACTTCTTCCTCAGGATGTGCTGTCTTTAAAGAAGGTTGACACAATGTGGCGTTTCTACCACTCAAACGCAATCGCGGCTAGTCAAACACCATCAAGAGCATTAAAAGACGTAGTGGATTGGATTGAAGAGTTTGATTATACCAGATTGCTCATAATTCTCAATCAAATACTGTTCAATCACCACAACTGCACCGATGACAAATGTGGTAGCCAGCGTATTACTACCGTAAAGCTAAATGACGTTCGGGATAACACTCAAAT
>JAHZMX010003235.1:0-13761 GCA_027743895.1 Seira musarum
TGGATGATATCATCAAAATCATCTTCATACTTTTTTTCTCTTGAATTCCTCCTTGGCAAATTCTATTATGGCTCTGGGTATTATCTTTATGCTTGAGCTAGTATAAAAATGAGTGAAAACCGGGAAGACTATACCAGGAGTAAAGCAAGTAGAAAATGTCGAAACCAAGTATCAAGTACGTAGTAAAAAGTACATGGATCAGATATTTTATTTAGTCAACATTACATTTATATATTTAATGACACATCATGAAGTACTACACTACTTACTAGACTTTTAGCTAAACCAAACCAGGTTAGTCTGGCGGGATTTAGCTTAAAAAACGAGACGGATGTATAACTTATGCATGTACAAAGAGAAAGCTTTTATTTTTTACGAAGGTTCGACGAGATTGCTAATGCAGGATTGTGATTGTAAGAATATTTTTATCGCTCCCGCACATCCTCTCAATCCTTCATATCATCGACTCGATTTTTTATGCATGAATTGTACAACAAAGAAGATTTCACTTTCCCTGTCTTTGCTTAAGTAAAAATTTGGAGGGGTATCGTCCATATCCATTCATTCTTTTTAAATATGTAAAAGAGATACTTAAAAGATTTTTTTCTGGAAAAGCTCTCTTCTTCAATTGAGCTGTGATCTTCTTCCACTTCCTTAAAACCGTTTTCAGGAGTGATTATGGCAAAATTCTGTGTGATCTCTGGAGCAAAAAAAAATGCTCTTGAACGGGAGAAGAAAACATGACATACAGAACTTGCATATATGTCGAATGCATTAAAGTGTAACCTGTACCTGTACCTCACTTGACTTTTTATAGTTGCTTAAAAATTTTGTTACTTTTTAATCTTGCCCTGAGTGCATGTGATATATGCAAATTGTTTTGGAATGATCAGGAGTGAAAAATTCCAGCTGCTAGTATCCTTCAGTAGGAAACAACTCATCTAAAAATTCATGAGAGCTTTTTTGTAGTTCTACGAGAACACGGAACCATTTCACAATGCAACATCCTTTTATAAAAGATGTGAAGGTAGAGTATAGTGGTGACGGTGAGAATTACACAATGTTATCGCTTCACTCTTCTCGCGATGATGATGATGATGGTAACACTTGTGATAGGGATGATGATGATGACTGTGTGGCTATGCCGTATTAGCTCCAGGCACCTCGTGCTTTCTCAAGCCAAACCATAATATTTTCTCCCACCACGACTCATACTCACTCAATGTGCATGTGAGCCCATACGGCGTGACTTAAGTCATTTCAAAAGATTGTTTTTTTCCTAAATACGCTCCATATACTCCGTCCCGTTATTTCATGTAGTTTGTCAGCATTTAATGTTTTACCACCGTTGCCGCTACACAAAGCTAAGACTTTTCTTTTTCTTCCAAAATTCCTTTTTTCTTCTGGCAATGTATCATTTCCATTCCTCTTCCTTTTCTCTCTGTTTCACTTTTTTTTCCACGAGAGACGAGGGAAAAATACTTCTCCGGAAGCAATAAGCGCACGCAAGCCAAACCATAATATTTTCTCCCACCACGACTCATACTCACTCAATGTGCATGTGAGCCCATACGGCGTGACTTAAGTCATTTCAAAAGATTGTTTTTTCCCTAAATACGCTCCATATACTCCGTCCCGTTATTTCATGTAGTTTGTCAGCATTTGATGTTTTACCACCGTTGCCGCTACACAAAGCTAAGCTAAGACTTTTCTTTTTCTTGCAAAATTCCTTTTTTCTTCTGGCAATGTATCATTTCCATTCCTCTTCCTTTTCTCTCTGTTTCACTTTTTTCCACGAGAGACGAGAGAAAAATACTTCTCCGGAAGCAATAAGCGCACGCCTCTCCTCCTCCATTTTTCTTTACATTTTTATGACATCCACTTTTTATGTTTTCCACCAGCCAACAGTAACAGCGGCGGCGGAAGAAGTCGGAGAAAAAGAATGCAATATTGCTGGAAGCAAGAATCAGACTAACAAAAAGAAAGTTTGACGAAGGAAGGCATGCATTGCAGTATGATTATTGTTATTACAACACAAAGAAAGTCCTTTTAACTTTTTTATTTACTTTCACTGGAAAAAATACCACTTTAGATGGGTTAGCTTGGCAGGCAGGTAAGGAATAAAATAAAGGTTCATTTCTAAACCACCAACCAAGGAGAGCAAATCAAAAACACATGGTGGTGGTGGATGAGGAAAACACACAATTTACTAAAGTAGAAGACGTAAATCACGATAAAAAATACTTTGAATGCCCATTTAATGTCCAGTAAAATGTAAATTATGTCGTCAGACAAAAAAAGGAAAATAACGAGAAGTAGCGTGCGCTGTGTGTGCAGTGAATATATAGGTTTAAAGTGTGCTGGGGAAAATTGCCTCATTATTATCATGATTTTCTCAGAATTCATGTTTCCCGAGGTGAAACGACCATTTTAAGGCTTTGTGAACAATCTCAACATTTTTAATCTCCTTTTCCTTTGTTTTTATGTTCATTAACATTCGCCAAACTCATGTAATGCCATGGGACACTGGTTGTTAGCAGGAGAAATGTTGACTTTGACTTTATCGTTTAGACCCACACACACACGCCTACTACTCCCGCAATCCAAACACAAACATAGAGAGAGAGAGACACACACACACGCACATGTTTTATGCTCTGGGGAGGGCAATTCCAAGCGATAAATCATGTTAAACCAGGTTTGCGTGCTTAATTACCACCTTTTCCACTTTAAAATGGGTAGTGTTGTGAGCTCACACTCTGAATTTGAATTTGTCGTGCTTGTAACTACTAATTCAACACCGGAAAAAAATATGCAGCTTGAGTTTTGTGACAACCTCATCACATCCAACAAATGAGCATGACTTTAGNACCCACACACACACGCCTACTACTCCCGCAATCCAAACACAAACATAGAGAGAGACACACACACGCACATGTTTTATGCTCTGGGGAGGGCAATTCCAAGCGATAAATCATGTTAAACCAGGTTTGCGTGCTTAATTACCACCTTTTCCACTTTAAAATGGGTAGTGTTGTGAGCTCACACTCTGAATTTGAATTTGTCGTGCTTGTAACTACTAATTCAACACCGGAAAAAAATATGCAGCTTGAGTTTTGTGACAACCTCATCACATCCAACAAATGAGCATGACTTTAGTATGAACGTGTTTAGTTAAATACGTACGTTCAAACACGGCTATAATTCTTTTTTAAAACTTTTCCTTTTCAGCCTAAAGTCATTTCATTTCTCGGTAGAAAATTTTTATAGAAAATAATAATCAGCATAAAAATACTTAAAAAACCGGAGATAACAATCTTTGAGTAATGAATAGGAAACGAATGTAAACAAAAAAATCTACCTTTTATTTTCACGCTCTTTCCCAACCTCTTTCAAACAATAAAACAGTCCTTTTTTATTCTTTCCAACAAAAAACAATGCAATAGAGGAAAAGTTTGTTTTTTAGACAACTTTCTCCACTTATTTTTTTATTTCCGGTTTCCCCTAGCCTATTACGTAGAATACAGGTAGAATGAAATAAGTAGGGATATGGACTTTTTTTATGTTTATGTCCATTCATTTTTTTCTGCACCACACCACAGAGAGTCTACTTTTATTGCACTTTTCAGCTTCATTGCCCAGCTCTATGTCTCAGGTGACTTCTATCACCTTCCATGTAAGTAGTAAAAGGTGCATGGAGGGAGATGGAGGCAATAAGTAATGACCTTTTATAGTGTAATGCACTCCCCATCTCCTTCTCCTCTTGCATCGTTTTTAAATATGGAACAATGTTCTATAGCTTACACACCTATCACATAAAACGCTATTATTATTAGGGAGGCAAATAAAAAGCTATAAAAAGCCTGGAATCCCCGAGACTCTCTATCGTTTTTGACAAAATGGAGGGTGCCATAATAGTCTCCATTATATGGTCTTCTTTGTGTGTTCCTCCAAAATGTTTGCTTATTTACTGGGAGGAGAAATAAAAAACGTCATTTCCTTCTCCTTTCCACGAACACGAGCGTTCTTTCCCTTTTCCATTTTCCTCTATTGTGATTGTCCTCCTACTGGAGCTGTGCGGCGGAAGGCTCATGATAGCTTGAGCAGTAACAATGCCATTACACCATAAAAATCCTGACAACAATATTTTATTTCCTAAGGGGAAAATGCTAGGGCATTCTGTCACAATAAGAAACAAATTCTTTTCTCTTTTCTCCAATTCCATCTAGATTTGAAGGTAGTTCCACGAAAGGCAATGAAATAAAAGAAGAATTTTTTAGTCGTGTTTAGTTCAACTTTAAAAGTTGATCCAGAAAATTATGGTCATGAATTGATCCAGAAACGATATTACATTCTTTCTCGAGTATTCCCTTGAGTCATCTGCGTTTGTGAAATAAGCATAATAAAAATGTATATGAAAAAAAAAAGTTGGGAAGCGTGACATGCCTGTGGTCCTTGAACTTCTCTATCCAATGCTTTTGACTTTTTATTACCTAAACTTCTCCCTCTATTTTCTCCATCATTTCAGCGAGCCATCAAACTAGGCTTTAGCCAAATTGAGCCAAACTTTTTTTTATATTATTATTACTGCATAGCACGCAGATGGACCACCACCACTGCTGCTGCTGCTGCAACTACTACTTTTACTCATACCCTTTTTTTCCTCCTCCTACTCCTCCAATTTCAAATGTCTTTTTTATAGTATACGCCATTCCATTTACAAATACAATTTTACTTCCCCTCTTTTTATTTCCCGACATAAAATCACAGTTAATTGACATTCACCAACATTCCTTGTCGTAAAAGGGAATGTGTAAATTTAACAAGCCTTTCACATGCTCCTGTATTTTTTCCTCTTTCCTTCAATAAAAAAACGAAATAGAAAATCATAATAACTTGGAAAATGGATGGAATGAAGAGCCTCCAGCTCCGGTTAGAGTCGTAAAAAATATTGTGGAACGTGCCTCAATGTTTTTTTTTGCTTCTTGTTTCAACCAAGAGTGCATGTCGATATGTATGTATACCACCAGTAATTTTACTTAAATGCGCACTTATGAACAAGCCTATTTGTACTCGTTGATTTCTGGGATGCCATGCCAGAGGCAGCTGTAAAAATAAGCTGTATTATTTCGAATCGAAATTAAATGGTATTTGGGAGGGTGAGTGGAAAAAGGGCATTGCTTATGGCAATGTTTTTATATGAATGAAAACACTCCCAAAAACCAAGATGCAGGAAAACATCTCCCTGTTGCTTAAAGTAAACAGAAAATTCATAAATGTAAATAGGGACGTCCTTTAAAATGCAATGTTTTATTATTACTCGTCAAGTTTATACACATCATTTCACACGTATCATCCCCGTATGATCAGAATGGTCTTCAAAGAAAATTTCAAGCTTCATTCAAACGTCGGGAGAAAAAAATAGGCTGATTCCTGCGACTTTACTAATACCGGAATGGTTCAACATTAATATTAATAAAATTACATAGAGTATGCCAGTTACATAATATAAGATTTACGTAGTTTATGCTTTTAATATTTGTTCAGTTCAGTGACGTTATTTTAAATGAATTCCACTTGTCATGTTTTCCTTTCATCTGCTCAACCTCTGGTATTATTTATGCCTTTCCTCAGAATAACATTTATTTTCATATTCACGACGACGACCATCATCAACGTTCTTGAAAATCGGGTTAACCGGAGTAACCAATAAACCGGAGAAAATGATACATAAAAACCGTTGACTAGAGGCGGAGGGGACGTAAAAAAGGACGGATCACCCTAACGAGTATTTATAGACTTACGTATGGGAGGATTTTTTTTCAGTGCATGCCAAAATGCCGGCGGTAGTATTAATATTAATGGAAAAAATAGTGCCGAGTTCAGTCCACTTATTTCCCGTTATCATAACTGCATATTATTTACACAGAAGCTTAACTTCATTCATTTTTTTTTCTCCGGGGACGAAGAAGGAAGGGGAAAAAAGTTAGTGAGCAATGAGAAGTGTACGACTCAACTCAACTCGGATCAGTGAAGCGAACAGAGTATTACGGAAAAATATTATTATTATCATCGTCATCATCATCATCATTACATTCCCTTTTCGTGTTTGAAAAGCATAAAATTTGTTTAACGTTTTTCTCAGAGAATCGCCTTCCCTCTTTCATTTAGATTATTTTCCATGTTGTGTGGTGTGGTGTATAGTATTTTCTCCTCTATAATTTGATGCCATTAAGTCGCCCCCGCTTTAAATCATTCCTAGTTATTTTACTGCCTGCTCTCTCCTCTCATTCGTGAAATGAATAGAATCGATATAGATTAATATCATTCATAAATACTTTCATTGATATACCTTAAAAAGGACGTTCATCAACTTATAAAAAGTGATCAAATACTTTTCCTGGAATGATTCATCAAGCCAGACGATGGTGTATGAATAAATAAAAAAAACTAAAGTGAATCGAGCCATGTTGTTTCACACGAGGGTGGTCTAACTAAATCAATGAGAAAACAAAGCAACAGCGAAGCAAACCAAAAAATAAATAGAGCCCAATCCAAACTATTTGGACAAACAATTTTCCATTGAAGCAGCATTTGTACTTAATCATACATCTACCTATACAAAATGCTGAAAAACTTAGTATGCTTTTTTCATATGAATATTCAATGGTTTTAGTCATCATGAACTGCAGCTGTGGAGCTGATGAGTGGGATTTTTTACGACTTACCATACATCACATGCCATCCCATACAGCAGAATAATTTTTTTGTAGGAGAGTGTGTGCTTCTGCATAAACATGGAAAACCGCATGAAAATCCCCGTGATTAAAATGAAAGTCCATGGGAATGTTGTTCACAGCTTTTGACTGCGAGTCCTTTTTGCGGTTTTCCCTTGAAAAAGCGGGGGAAGATATATTTAAATAGCTGTAAGGTTTTCCATCCACTTTCAGTTCAAAGCTTTGGATTGCATGGGATATTGTGGTCTTTATCCGCTTATCTAAGCCTTACTCATAGACAACAAAAGTCCTAAAAATGAAGGACCTAGTAGAAAACCAAACGGTAAACACAATGAAGCAATGAGTCTATTTAAAAATTGGCGTGGTGTCCAAATCAAAACATGCAAATATTTGTACTTACAAGTAAGTCCGAGCTCCTAACTAATTAATAAGCACTGCTCAATCCAAATTTTAAATGTGATTAGAGTTTCATGAGTGTGCTTTGTACAAATCTTACGTTATTCAGTAGGCCATGTGATGATGAAATACCAATCGTCTTTATGGCTTGTATTGCGACCACTGTGGTATTGAATGTAAGAACCCTATTTCCTCAATGACAATAAAATCAGTAAAAAGAAAATCAAAACATGCAAATATTTGTACTTACAAGTAAGTCCGAGCTCCTAACTAATTAATAAGCATTGCTCAATCCAAATTTTAAATGTGATTAGAGTTTTATGTGTATTTAGTACAAATCTTACGTTATTCAGTAGGCCATGTGTTGATGAAATACCAATCGTCTTTATGGCTTGTATTGCAACTACTGTGGTATTGAGTGTAAGAACCCTATTTCCTCAATGACAATAAAATCAGTAAAAAGTACATTTAACTCTAAAATACTTTTTACGGTTGAAGTGCATAGTCCAACCGTGAAAAAAGACATCATGAAAGTAAAAATAATTTCAGAATGGTGCATGCAACAAAAGAGATATGTGACGTGGCTTCTGTCTATGTAGCGTTAAGCCTTAATGGCGTATTACAATTGTAAAGGACGATGAGGTTCGCAACGATGCATGTCAATGAACCTGACTTTCGCCATTTTTATATCTGGAAAGTACCAACTAAGGTAATAATGTAAAGTAATATAATAAAAATGTGAAAAGGACCTTTAATAAAAAATGAAGAAAGAAAGTTTTTTTTCTTATTCCAGAGAAAATTCAGAAAATGCAAGACCAAGCCAAGATCCAGACATTCAATCCACACATCTAACATAGGTACTCATACATAAAGATATATGAAATAAGTAGATGACTACAGAGTGCAGAGTATGTCATAAATAACGAGGAAACGGTGGAATGTCATGCTCAAAAACATGTGAAAGGGTTGGGGCCATTGAGCATAAACAATGGGATGGAAAAAAGGAGGGAAAACTACTTTCCCTTGGGAAAATATTTTTTTGTTCTTCTTCTCTGGAGGGAGGAAAGGGCCTTTATGCATGCATAAAGAAAACCATTTTCTTCAAGAAAGCAAGAAATAAGAAAAAAATTGAATGGAAGTTTATGACTTGTATTATTATTCTATATTCAGTCCAACGACGAGTTCCTTTTATTTTCATAGCGTTATCTAGAAAACTCCCTGACTTCTCAAATACGGCACTACTCATGTCAATTGAGCTAGAGGTTCCACGGCTTGAACATACTTGGGATTTATGATTTACGGAAAAAAATATAGAAAAAAAGATGATGATCATTGGCTTCCTGCCTGCCTTGCTGCGGTTCTGTACGTAAAATTCACCGATTCGGAATTCTATATGCAATAATAATTTTCTTCTACTCTACATATTTCTTTTCGGAAGACTGTTAAACTCGAATGTCATATAACACGCTAACTCTTTCCATAATTCATCTCGATTTATATATGTACCATAAAAACAAAGTAAATTTAAGACTACCAACCGGAAAACTTGCAAAATTTTGAACAAATAATTAAACCTCTTCTTAAGGCCATTAATGCACTTAAAAAATGTGATCTGTTTGTACTAAGTAAATCCGAGCATCCGAATCCGACCCTTCCGTAATACTGTTTCTCCATCTAACAACATAGCGACCAGCGACAGTAGTTGTAGTAAAGTAAAAAATAAAATTATACAAAAGAAAAATGGATGCAGATAATGCTTAACGTTCCCCCATAATCTCAATGGAGTAGTTAGTTTCTCCGTTCCCGTCATTCTCTCCCTTACCATTGTATTCATCATTTTTTCTCCTTTCTCTCTCTCCAAATCTTTATTACCACGTTTTTCCCTTAACAACTTTAATCACATGCAAATCGCCCGTTTCTTTTCCCCGAATTTTTTCTTTTCCCTAGGAAAAAAATATGCAAGATGATGTGAATGTGATGTGATGTGAGAGGAGGGAGAGCAACATTGTGCGCACTCACCCAACCCACTCACATGCAAAATGGATTGTGCACAGTAATAAACCGTCAGAGAAAAAGTGTCGCACCATCTTTCCATTATTTCCCCTTCTGCATTTTTTAAGAGACGGAGAAGATCTTGTCTCCCTGGATCAACTTATTTTTTTTCAACTACAACAGCACACAGTTACAGCTACACCATCCTGCCATGCTTATCTCCAAGAGAAAAAAAATCCTTTTCTTCCTAAGCTTAGGCTAACATTCTTCTTTTTTCTTTAACGATCATGATAAAAAAAAGAAAGGACAATAGAAAATCCTATTTAATAAAAATGAAAATCTTTTTTCTCTTCTCCCTTCACTCAAAGAAGCGTGAAGGGAATCAAATAACTGCTTCCTTTGATGCTCCTTTTTTTCTACATGTTCTTTTCCTGTCAGCAGGATATGACGTCATGAATATTCAAGGCAGAATGAGAGTTACTTTACACTGCTTTTTTGGAGAAAAAAAATGAGGGAAAAGTCTTCGCTATATTGCTTCACATTATTATAGGCCGTGTCATATTGCTTGTGTGTGTGACATCTGGGAGTCTTCCACTCCTCCTTAATCATCTTTTCTTCTTTTCCCCTCAAATCAAGAGAAAAAATTTTAACACATAAAAGGGGAAAAGAAATTTGAAATCTGAAATCACTGAGCTGAGACGTAAGATTAGAGCTTACCCACGCATACATAAAAATGAGTAAATACCTTTTAACTTTCAAGTGAAATGAAATGAAAAACTTTTTCTAGCGTCGTGACAGAAAAAAATTTAAATGAACGGAATTAGACACTACTCAGGAGAAAAAGGAGGGATCTGATCTTGACATTTTCTGGGGGAATTATTGAATGCATTATGGTTCATAAAAATCTTAACTCAAATAGTTTTTCGTTTCTTCCAATCAAAATAATTTCGCTGTGGAGTACATTTTGCATCCACCAATCGCAAAATTTTTTATCGGTTTTGCAATTTGCCAAAAGTTGTCGCTTGAGTATGTAAAAGTGTTTCTTCATAAACAAACGAGTTTAATGCAAATAAATAGAACGTACAAAAAGCACAGTAACAAGACAAAAACCCACATCGTAAAAAATTGATATGGAGAAAGAAAAAGCATAATCAACATTTTCAAGCTTCTTTTTAGATCCCCAAACAAGGAGCAACGTGTCAAGTATTGTTCTCAGCATTGAAGTTGAGGATCCCTTTTCATTTCTTTGATATAATAATGGACTACTACGACTGAAATAAGGGAAGATGATGATGATACACGATACACACCAACAACAAACTCAAGAGGGGAAAAAAGAATTCGAGAAAGCGTATAAAAAAAATAGAACGTTTTTTTTTTGTTTTGAGGACTTTTCTCGCAAAGTAGAAAAAAGTAGTGAAGTCGAGAGAGCGAAGAGGAAAAGAATTGAGTGAGTCAAGTGAGTGAGAATAAGTAGATGAGGGGGAAATGCCATTAGATGTGCTCAAGAGAGTGGATAGTTCATGCGTATCAAAATGAAAGTGAGAGAAAGAGCGAGCGAGTGTAGGATGTGATCCAGACACTAATGAAATTAAAAATGGAGAGAAAAAATACACCATAATGGCATTCCGGTTCAATCTACGAAGAAGGAATTTAGATGCATATAAAAGTGCACTAAGGAAGGACAATGCCGTCATCAACTTTGTACGATGTAGCCCATAAAAATATGTAGTAATAAGTGGAAAGTTTAATAACATATTAAGATGGTTTCTATTATCTATACTTTGCCCAACCATAGTTTAAATGCAATGATTTTAAAAAGGATTTTTTGAAAAGGGCAAATCTTCCCAAAAGTTTCCTATGGGAGGAAAGAAGAATCAGCTACTTCCTTACTTTCCATATAAACAAGGGAAAGAAAATTGTGGGAGCGTCAAATCAGTTGGGAAAAAGTTGTGCGCTTGTTAGACTAAAAGAGACTATTCACTTGTATATCGACATATTCTTTCTAGTGATCGTCTCTTCCTTAGTATCCTTATAGCTTTCACTTTTCTCCTTCACCACAAGAAATCCGTAATTGGAGGAGCATAAGAGGTTGCTTGTAAAAATGAAAAGAAGTTTTTATATTGGTAGTTGACTCACATACAATATATCTTTTCAACTACCACCACCGCATCGCACCAATACCAACTACCACCAACTTTGACATGCTTTGACCAAATAACAAAAGGGAAAATAGTTTATTGAGGCAATACGCCATATAAGGCATTCCTTTAGAGAGGAGAATGTCTAGTTTGGCTTGGCTTGAGCCCTTTTTTCTTTAATACCCATGTGACCATTCTCGCCATCAAATAACTCTTCCATTTTTTCTTGGCTTTAGCACTTGCTCTCCTGCTGTTCTCCCCACAGTATATTACAGTTCTTTTTTTCATTCTATGGCTTTTTTTCTTATAAAATGTGCGTGTCACAAGGTACCAAGGGAATTTGCTTCCTCTTGTCTACCAGTTTCCCTGTCTTTTCTTGTCTGTCCGTCCTTTTTTTAGAAGATCGATTCCTTTTTTTGCTTTACATTCAAGAAAGGAATGTATTTATATTGCAGTAAAAAGCGGAGGAGTTTTGCCAGCTCAGCATATACGAACGAAGGCAGCGGCAAACCACGACGTGATGGCAAACATGAGGGAAAAATACTTCTTTTTCTTTTCTTTCTCTATACGTCCTTTAAAAGGGTATTAGTTCCTATGGAATGGTTGACATCACTTCACATTCACATACGATATCACGAAGAGAGGGGGAAACACACAAACAAAAAATGTAAAGACCGCTTTCCCTTTTTTGTAATCTCATGTCGCCTGGTCTCTCCACCACGATGATCAATCATCGTAGGAGAATGGATGCTCTTTCTGCCGTCTTCCAAGACAATGATACACCGAGATGTCGTATCTTAAGAAAAGTACTGAAGGTGCAAAGTGTTTTTTAAGATTAGGTTTGCTTTTATTCTAATTACATGAAAATCTACCCCAACAGTACATGTAAGCAACAACAACAGATTGATATTCAGTAAACAAAATTACAAAATTCAAATTAGTAATTAATGCTTCATTAAAAAATATTCTACACTTGCATTGGTTTATCTCGATCGGAATTATATTTCGCACAAGACAGTTTGACAGGATTTTTGCAACTGTACTTCAAATCCGCTTGTTCCCTAATTCGCTTCACGGTTTTTCATGATTAGTAAAATTTCACCTCAAGGACGTATCTTGTGAGATTGACTTTTTCCCGTTTCACTGAAAATACAAGTGGATTGGATTCCGAGACATTTTTACACTTAAGCATTACATCTATTTATGAGTACAGGCTTTTGTACTTATTTCCACCTGATAGGATTTCTCGTGACTTGAGAAGCACCAGTGAATAAGGAGCAGATTTTCTTTCGTGAAAATGCCCTGTCCTGTCCTGCCCTTTTTCCTCTTTGGAACATGAGATCCGTCTATAATTTTTATCTGTTTCTACTCACTTTACCTTTCACGGAAATAGATTTGGGCTTACTTATAGTGACAAGGAGGCTTACATGCCTTACTTTTTATAATGTTGTTGACCCTACAACCGCCAGCCACATCTGTCTCTATCCACATGACAAAGAAAAGCCTTTCCTCAGTTATTTTCTTCACTTTCTCTTCCAAAAAAACCGATGCTTTGCTATGCTTGCTATCAAGAGATACAATTCACTTTTTTGAGTGAGTGAAGAGGAACACGAACGCTCTAACCAAACAAGGGGATGAATGCCAGGAAAAGGGCTCAACTTCTATTAACTCTGTCAGGATTTCTTTTCCTTTTCTTATCATTCACTCACTCACTCACTCCTTCAGTCTTCTTCTACTCAAAGCCAAGTCCAAACAGAAAAACGAGCATATTTAGGTATGTATATAGCCTTTCTCTGCTGAAGGGAGGTCATGCAATCCAATCCACACAAGAGATTCCTCTCTTTTTTTGCTTACAATTTTCTACATGCATACAAAAAACTTTCTATCAGTCGAAAATCTGCCAAGTAAATATCCACGGAGGAAAAAAAAATCCAGAGAAGTTGAGAGAGTTGAGTTGAGAAACTCATATTACTTGCTTCATATATTTTTCAAAGATGGAATCCCATAAGTTCCTTGGAACAGGGCTCACCAAGGTAACTCAATATTTACGTGACGTAGTGTAGTAATAGGAATCACAAACTCAAACGGAAAAAACTTTTTTTCTTCTTGGCAAGAAGAGAATCCACATGTGTGCAAGCATTCACGAATGTTGGTTTATTTGTGAATGGTGAGTATCACGAAAAACAAGCCTCTGATCACACCTCACACGCCCATCTCGTCACAAATTTTTCTGTTTACTGCCATACATGCCATCACATCACAAATTGTTTGCATTCGCATTTCACCCAAGGTACTTTTCTCGTCATCAGTTCCCTTCTTCTTTTATATATCTCCAAGGTAAGTTGATGCTTCTCAGTTCACTCCCATCCCATCATCATCATCATCATCACTAGTGTCCATGGCATGCGGAGAAATCCCTCCACCTCCTCGTTTGTAAACATAACGGCTGAGTCATAATCCACACTTGACTCGGCTTTCCATAGAAAATTCCT
>JAHZMX010003236.1:0-13799 GCA_027743895.1 Seira musarum
AAGGAAGAAGTTGTATTTTGGCGTTTTTCATCATTAAAAGTATTTTTTAAAGGTAATTTCATAGTCGTGATTGAGATTGGCAAATGCAATGCAACGTTGAAGAAGACAAAGCTCCAAAAAGCCAAAATGATGATGGTGCTCGGTGCTCTACTAGAACTGAGGTGATATGAAGAAGCAAAAATGTTCTTGTGCTGCTGCTGCCTAATAAAAAAGCGAGATTTTGTTCATACTTCTACAGTTACGGGACTAAGATAGATACGTTTGCTTCTGTTTTTTTTACATCAGTTAGAAAAGTGTGCTTGCCCAGAGCGCATCACAACACAACACAACTTGAAACGGATCGCGTTGCAAATGAAATGAAGTCATGAAAGAGTGAATGCTCTTTTACCAATTCTGCTAATCCAAGTGTATTTCTCAATTGGATATTTCCGTGCTTCCGTCAATCAGTTTCAGTCCGATTTTTTTTTTGTGAAAGTCACACTGGCATAGTTTGCAGTGACATGACATGACATGAGGAAAAGTGATTTCTGTGTTAGCTCCATTACTTTGTTCCACGTTGCATGTTTTTGTTCCATGCAAAAAAGTGACATATCATGTTCACTTCAATTATAGTTCCGAAGGGGGAAAGGATCGCGTGAAAAGTCACATTTCGCCATTTTCGTTTCGGTGATCCAGGAACCCTGGAGAAAAATTAGTAAGTGCATGACATTCAGAATTAAAAAAAGTTATATCGTGTAAGTGTAATGTCACGTCATTAAAAAGAATTGGCATTCATCAGTTTATCGTAAAAAAATGTAAAAAAAAAAGATACATAAAATCTACGTTCTTGGGGCAACATGAGGTGGCACAGACACACCCGTCGCTCTTTAGTTCTTCGCTGGAAATCAGAAAGATAAATCCTAGGAAGTCTGAATTAATTATGATTGGGATTGGTACACGCATGAAATATCAATTAAATAGGTAGAGTAAAAGTAGATTTCGCAATTCTGAAACCTGAAAGTTCATCTTCAGTGGTCGTCTGTATTTCAGACTGTCATCAACTTTTTTTTTCACATTTGGCTTCCGCTTGTCCTTACAGTCACAGTCGCAAGTCATGTCATGTGCATCTGCTGAATACTAATTTTGTCAAAATGCACTATTAAAAATACACTTTCTTTTATGCAGATCATCTAAAAAAATGACGCATGAAGGTATACAGATTTTTAGATCATTACCTAATTAGAGCCTCATTAGTGGACAGTATCGTGATTACCATTCATTAAAGATGGATATTTTACCGACATATACGATGATGATCATGATCATGAGACATGAATCTGTGTTGTTGGTTGTTGTTCGGCATGTCAAAATATTTTTGTGCTTTTGAGCCTTAGAAGTACATGAAGGAGTGAATGAGATTGAAATTCAAGTCGAATCGAATGAGATTCGACCCGGAGCATTACTTATCTCAATTGAGGACGTGATGGTGATGTGATGATACTAATAATGATGTGATATGTAATACAAGTTTTCTTCTTGAAAGCATTTTCCTTCATACGAGATTTTTTTCGGGGCGGTCGGATTCTGTCGAGCGTCCTTGCAAAAATATGTTCAAACTCAGATTTATTTACCCTGCTTCAAACTAGTCCCGTTCGTTTTTTTCAGTTCTAATTACTTCACAGAACTCACTCAAGAGAACCTGAACCATATCGCATTATATCATCAAATCATATCATGAAGTTTTGCTAATCATCATCCGCATGATATGATGTTATGATCCCACACGCACACTGCACCACCTCCGAAACGGTAAAGTGATTCTTCATCTCCCAGCATTCCCAATCCATCAAAATGTGAAATTAAAAGAAAGAAATGTTGGTAACCTTGCAAAAATATGTTCAAACTCAGATTTGTTTACTCTGACTCTGCCTGCTTCAAACTAGTCCCGTTCGTTTTTTTCAGTTCTAATTGCTTCACAGAACTCGCTCAAGAGAACCAGAACCATATCGCATTATATCATCATATCATATCATGAAGTTTTGCTAATCATCATCCGCATGATATGATGTTATGATCCCACACGCACACTGCACCACCTCCGAAACGGTAAAGCGATTCTCATCTCCCAGCATTCCCAATCCATCAAAATGTGAAATTAAAAGAAAGAAATGTTGGTAGATTCAAGTATGCTTTATTATAAAGTTGCGGTTTTCGTGGTTGCAGAAGCTTCATTTTTCTTAGTAATTTAAGGCAAAAGGTCAATACGCTCTCTAAACACCCAGACCAGGCAAGGCCAAACGCATTTATTTTGCCACCCAAAAACATGATAATAATTACTACTGTCTGCTCATGTTTTTATTGCATCAACTCATACACAAGCAAGCGAGTTTGAGTTTTTAAAAAATAATCAGATAACGTTTGCCTCGGAGAAAAAAAAACAATTACCTTACGAAGAAAGAAAAATGTTTTAAAAATACTGCAACTACTGCAGAGCTTTATTTATGGCAAAATGGTAAATGGCACCTTCGTAAATAAATAAGGAAGATTGTTTTTGGTAGCGCTCCAAATAAAGCACAAAGACCAACTCAGGCGATTATAGTTCAGTATGGTCATGGTCATGGTAAAAACATACGATCATTGCATGGCATGGAAGGGAAAACTCGTCTTTTATTGCCATTTGCCATCACATCACATCACCTTCACCACACCCGGCGTGCCGTACTAAATCCTGACCTTAGAAGCTATCATTGACTTTGCGGTGAAAACGGCAAGTGGGAGCGTGTTGTCGTTGTCGTAGTCGTAATCGTTGTCGTCGTCGTAAAACTTTCCCTTCTCTAATTGATCGATAAAAAAGTTTCTCTTGTTGTGACACTTGTAGAGGACACATACTCTTCTTTTAATTCTTGTACATACGATTTCAGAGATCAATAAAATCATTTTGCATTTTCCTACATTCATGTCTGATAGGAAAATAACTGATTAAGTATTTTCCCCTAAAATAATTGTATTGACTTTAAAGGTTCGGCTACAATAAAGTTGATTTGATACCGATTCCGATAACTACAACACTGATTGGCTTCGGAATTCCTAAAAAATGTTTTATATCCACGAGATATTTATTGAAGAGTTATGTACATAATGAAATGAGCCATAAATTATAATCACTTTAGATCACTTGATGATGAAGTTAGTACGATACAGCAAGCCGTGGCTGTTAGGTTAGGTGACATTTTTTTGACATGTGATGGGTGATGATAGAGAAATATGCGTTGTACACAGAATCATTTGCGCAGAAATAAAATCTGAAGCATTTATTCTCATTTTCAAACCTGGTTCTGGTTAAAAACTAAGTGGAAATACATGTGGATTGAAATTAGCAATATAAATTGAACTAAGGCCAAAATAAAACTTATCGCTGCATGTCACAGTCACAAGACATGGTTATGGTTATTCGTTGTGAAATGCCAAGCCAAATGCAACTGCCAATAGATCATGTTTAGAATTTATGGGGAAACTTGAACCATTAAAAATACATTTGGCTAAAGATTTATTTTCAGTTAATTTCGATCCATCGACACTATCATAAATTAATTAACTTTTTTGTATAGAGTATGAGGCCTTCTTTTGAATCTTATGTATGAGTTATGTAGTGTAATTAAATTGTTTTTATAAACAACTTTTTTCTTTGTTGCGTGAAATATGTAAATTCAGTGATGCATAAATTTAATCATGCACGATCATCAAATCTTATTCCTATCATGACAAGACAAGTCATAAATCGATGGATACAAAAAAGACAAAACTGGCAATTTCACTTAATTTTGCCATTATGTAAGTTCTTACTCAGCTCCGTACAAGAAATGTGGAATCAGAACCTATAATTACGTGTCCATTCATCTTTGTTCGCCTCTGGTTTGGTACATTGCCAGATTCAACAGTCACGTCCACTCGCTCCAGAGGTTGCAGCAGAAGCAGAATCTTTTCCATGATCTTAGAAAAAAAATGTCCAGGATCATTTTAAGCAGGTTTCTCAGAAGACGAGAGCAATTAGCGATTTTCTAGTAAAAAACGATTGAACATAAAATATAACTTGGCAATGTAAATCAAATCACATCAAATTAAATCTGATTGCAGAGTACACGAATGTTTTTCTGTATTGAATTGAGGACTTAAAGGAAATGGAATCTGTTTTTAATGTTGGGTTGACCTATGCCACTCCCAAAATAACAATTTTTCATCCCAATTCCTGCAATTAGAGTACATACTTATCTAACATTTCATTTGGAATTTATGTTGATGCCCTCTCGAGAATCAAACTCATTTTGCTTAGTCATTCCATTTTGTCTGAAAATGAGAAGACCTCAAAAATTTCATTTTTATATGCGTACATGTTCATGCCATGTCATGTTAGTCCGTCATGTTCTGTTCTGCGTACGCAAAATTTAAGAATAAATATATTCTCGCTCAAGCCATAGCCATGCTAAAAGCTCATAAATACTCAATACAAGGCGATTCCTGTAAATTTTTTATTTTTATTATGCATTTTCCACTGACATAATAATGTCAATCAATTGTTCTTGTTCTTGCTCCAATGCTGAAGATCTCAATTGCAATTTAGTTTAGAAGGGCCAATAAAATGCTATATCCACTTCACTATTGTAATTCTCACCTTGCCTTTGCTTGTTCTTTTGTCCCATAAATAATATTTTTTTTATTCCCAGCCCAAACCTGTAAATATTTTCGCTTTCATTAGCAAATTCATGACCATGATCGTGTTTACACTCATAGCTCATGTTTTGCTTCAATTCAAACTTTTTTTTTTACGATTTCTGCTGTGGCTGCTGCTGCAAATGAAAATGAATTTTTGTTTAGGAAAGAGTATTATAACAGCTTTTAGTTTTTTTTACAATGGCAATTAAGCTGATATTGCTTTGCAATTTTGCATTGATGCCTGAACTATAAAAAATGTGTTAAAAAGTCTCCATAAGCAGAGCGTTTAAATTTTAGCATTCTCTCTTCGGCATTGCATTGTATTTATCACGTCCATTCAATTTTTGACTTCACTGATAATACCCGTCATCATCATTATCATCATGATCTTCGTCATCCAATTTATGTACCAATTTAGAGTCTAAAAAAATTAAAGTTTTCAAAAGAATTCTATTCATATTGCTTTACAGCCAGAGTATACAATTTTCTGATTGTGATTTAGGTACATTTTGTTTTCCCTCTTGAAAAATGTTATTTCGCGTGTGAAACTCGCCAAAAGCAATTGTCTCAAATTGACAATTGACCTTGATTTGCTTTACTCTGGCTCTGGTCTCTGGTGTTGTCCGGCTTTTTTTGACATGACAGCTGTATAACTATAACTCACACACATTCCAGCAGTTGTATTGTAAATTTAGTGATTATAACAAACGATCATGGAATTCATGCATTGCGTGTCCTGAAAAAAAATTAGTGTTGTTATCTAATCAAGAATACTTTACCTCTTTGTTTACTTTTTTACGACCACGTACAATTACTAATTACTAATGTTTTAGTACGAGTACAAGTATTTACATGCAATGAAGATTTTTTTCCACTCATTTAATGTTCCAGGATTTGTTTTAAAAATAGAGAAAATTGAGTAATTTAGTCATTACGCAACAAAATCTTGCTTGGATTTGGATTGGATTGGGCGGAAGTTGCCAGAAATTTTATCTCTTTTTAGAATATTCATTCCATCCAATCCAAGGGGAATTGAAACTTGCCCGGAAGTCACTCACTTGCTCAAAGGTTTTTCATGTTTTCACCTGCCTTCTCATTACACCAAGTACCAAGTAAAGGTGAAAAAGAACAGTATGAAATTACATACTACCTAATTTACTTTTGAAGGCTCTAACAATGAAATGTACTTAATGCAGTCATAGTCATAACTATACATGACATGCCTTGTATCATCAATTCATTTCATTTCATCTTCATCATCATCAACCTTCATTCGTTTCGTTAAAACATTCATCTCAAACCTCAACATTTAAAAGAGCAGAGAAAAGGTTGGCCTGTTGGTTTGGTTGTGCGGGATTTGCATTTCATTTTATTTCATTGGATCAAATCATATCAAAGTATCCCATATTTCACATTTTCCCCACATTTATCTCGTTTCCCTCAAGCCACATTCGCATATCATATCACATCCGCCCTACATTTTTTCCATCCGACCTGTCTGTCCGTCATTCTTCATTGCCATCTCCATCTCTATCATCATTTCATCGCATAATCTTCTCTGTCATCATCATCAGCTACATCATAAAAACGAAATCTCATCTAAATTCGAAACCTTTGCATTTTTATGTCATTCCATGATTCAGTACGCCTCCGCCACGTCCACAATCACAACTGCAATGCAACCCGCAAGCCGAGCAATTTTCTGAGTCAATCGTGGGAAAAAATGTGAATTGTTACTTTGAAATTTGCATTTGACCGACCACGACCACGACTTGAGATTTGAGACATGGGATGTGGGCAGATTGAGATATCAAGTATCAATCTTTATCATTTCCATTTCCTCTTCTTTCAAATAATATCGTTTCATCGTCGTCAACTGATAAAGTTGGAAACTCATGATCCTGATGAATTTACACGATAAACTCATTTTTAAAGTCTTCAAGCAAACATTAAGGAAGCATTTAAGTAAAAAAGTCGTGCAATTTGTATTAAACACATTTTTTCTATCTTGCATGTCATCAAAAAAGTATCAAATTCTAGTTCCTTTTCTCAAGAAAACTGAACTTTTTAAAGCCATTTCATTTCTTCTTTGCAATCCCCAAACAATGAATTTGAGAATCTCAAAAGCTCTAGAAAAACATTGTGTTTCCATTATTTCACGTTTTTTTCTTAGAGAAATGTACGAAAATATGACGCATTTCTGGCTTTTTTTTGTAATTGTCATCATGAATCATCATCATCGCATTAGACTGGCTTGGCTTGGCATAACAAAAGGCAGCAAAGGTTTTTTATTGGTGAATTTAAACTTAAGCCTATTCAAGTACAAGTGCGCCCAGTGAACTTTTCTCGATTTGAATTGGCGACAATATTATCCAATCCAATCCAGGATGCCGTTTTCCTTTTAAGGAATAAAAAATCAAAATGTTTTCTTTACTTTTTCAAGATGAGATAACCTTGTCATCCTCCTCATTCATATTCAAGTCTTTAGATCCCACACGGACTTTGGATTTTTTTAAAATGCTAAATAACCACATGAAAATGTCGTATTTTGTGAATGAAATGAAGACTGATAATTGTTCCATATGCATTGTATTCTGATTGTGATCTCATCATCAGTCGAGATCACAGGGGAAATTAAAGTAAACGCATGAGTTCAAAAAAAATCTGGCATAATTTCAAAAAGCCACTCGACTCTTTTGACTTTGACTTGACGAAGAGAAGGATATGATATAATGCATACAAATACAAAATACTATACCTCATAGGGCGAGCTCACCTTAATTAGCATAAGAAAAGTTCAGTGGCAAATTGCGGATGTGACGTTGACAAAAAAAGAGAGATAATGTTGCTTCACGAAAAATTCGGGTTATTACAGTATTTGGCTCTCTATCCTATTGAGAGAGAAAAAAAAATTTTAAGAATACATTCAAGTTACGCTCTAACTTCGAATGTCTCCGTCTCCGTCCTCACTGTCCTTGCACTTGCTTCAGGGGCTGCAGTCAGTCAGTCGCCCGTCGTTACTAGACTCGTTGCAGTGATAAATCGTTTTTTCTCTCGGTTCGCTTGTCCCACAATCTCATTCCCAAGCCAAAGCCAAGCTTTTGCCACTACTACAACTACAGAGACTGTGGAGTAAATATAGCGTCACTAGTTACAAAGAAATTCTGAATGAATTATGTGACTGTGTGTGTATTGTATCGACAATGGGAGCTGAAAGAACTGTGCTGAACACTAAACAGGTAAAAAAAAATGTCATAATCATAATCCATGAAAAAATGCAAAAAGAACGGTTTGCAGGCTAACAGCTACAGCCACGTCATTTTAAGGCAAATTGAACCTCGAGTAAAGTAGAAATAGGAAAACAGGTACAGGTGCACACATAAAAGACCGAACTGAACTGACAAAAAAGAGAATTGTTATTATCATAATTCATGATCATGATCGTCATTTGAAATGACTCAGACGTGACATAAGAAGCAAATTACAGGATTTTAAACAGAGCAAATAATGTTTTCCCATCAAATCATTTTTTATCGATGTACTACCCTCCCAAGTGGCTAAAATGATAAACAACTCATGTCGATAAATCTTTCGTGGAAGTACTTATCCAAGCAAATTAATTCGATTTTAATGAGCTGTCCAGTTAGTTATGTTATATTCCCCTTTGGAACGGCTGGAGAAAGAGAAAGGAATGAAAAAACATGGGCATAGACCTATTGACCTGATTTCGAAAATAAAATCGATTTTGTTTTGATCAAAATCGGGTTTGATCGATGAAATATGGAAAAGTCTTGTGTCGACCTACGTAAGTAGAGTCTACAAGACTGAGCTGAATTATTTGTTCAGTTGTCCGGTGATCGTTGAAAAGGGTTGAAGAAGATTAAGTAGAATGTTGCTGTCAATTGTCGTTAAATTATAGAAGCGCCACAACCACAACAAAGGAATTGTTAACTTAACACTCAAGTTCGAGTTTGTTTGAATTGACATAAAAATGAAGACATCAAAATAAACTCGTCAACTGGTCTGGTCTGGTCGCATCATAATCGTGTTAATCACTTTGTTTGTTCAGGTGCACGCAATCCATTATTGATTCAAAGGGTATTAAAAACGGGTTTACTTACTAACGATGAGTTCCTCATTTCATAAAAAATATAATTGAAAATAAATCATGGTAAAAGTTATAAAAAACACATTTTTGTGCGACTGTGAAAGCATTTGAGAAGACGACATTCTTTTTCTGTTCAACATTTTTTTCCTTGCATTTCTTTGTTGAACCCAAGCCGATACAATAGTTATTGTTATTGTTCTAAAGAAGTGCTTGATTTTTATTAATCAATTAGGACGCAAGAGCATTTGCAGTTGAGTAAGTAAATATAAAGTGAGTGTTTAAAAATGGTTTTATTGTGTTTCTGACTGTTGTGTTCCCCGTGTAGACATGACATACAAAAACATTTTACTTTTTTGTACACGAAAGGGAACAAGAAAACAGGATTTAAAAGAAAGGAAGACACAAAGCATTCTGCGGATTCACGGATTTAGCAAAAAACCACCATACCAATACCATACCTGAGGTAGTAAGATATCCAGCATTATCGTAAAAACTTAACCATTCACGAAAAATAGGAAGTTGATTAACTCTTTTCTTTACGGTGGTTTTTAAATGTCAATTGCAATAACTGTTAGCATAAAAGTAATGTCTTTGGATCCTTTTATCAACACAAGTTTAAAGGTTAAATTAACTCTTAATTTACTTTAGTAGAATCTAATATTTATGATCAGCAAACTTTTTTCTGTGATTTTTATTTTATAAACGTCGCCAATTTACGAAGTGCAGAGTTCTTTAAAACCAACTCCATAATTCACGGGTTAATTCCCCTCTTTTTCGCATTTTTAGGTGAATTTCCTTGCTTACACATTCACACAATTTACAAAAATGATTCTTCTTCCTGACAAAGCAAACTCTATCTTTATACACACAGTTCACTTAACATACTTTCGAGAGAAAAAAATTGTGCGTGTCGGCGTGTCTTGTTCTTCTTTCCTCTTGAATCTTTTTTTTCTGTCATTCATGTTATATTCATTGTTGCTTTTCCCTCTTACTCCATTCCATCGTCAAGAGATTTTCATTTTTGTTCTCCTGACTCGAGTCTGACAGACAGTTGTTACTTTTTTAAATGCATCGTATTAGAAGTGGTGGTGTTTATGGGGGTAGTGGTTTGTGCGTGCGTACAACGCTTTCAAAGCGTAAAACGTTTTCAGGTATTTTGACTTTGTTTCCTTCACAAAAAACATCATAAAAGAAAAGACATGAAAGACAAGACACGATAAAAAAAGGATGAAAAGGAGTAAGTCAGTTGGATTTGGATTTTGAATTCAGTTACGGTTTCGGATTTTTTTGTTGTTATTTTCCTCTTGACTTTGGTACAAAAATCTCTTGTCATTTCCCAATTTTTTTTGCTGACTGTATGAGCTAACATTAGCTTTTTAAGCAGAGCAAATTGTTTTGAAAGGTTTAATAAGACGTGCTTGAATTGAAGGAGGCCATTTGAATCGGAAAAGACTGAAAAAAATCTCCATTGAACACGTTGAGTATTTCGAATTCGATGCGTCATGTACAGTCATTTCAACAGAAAATGGGACTTTTATATTCATTTCATATGCAATGCATACAACTACAACTTCCTCTGAAATAGCTTTAAAAATACTCGAGTACTTTTCACTTTTCAGTAACAGCAGTAGTTTTTGAATCGGACTAACAAGATTTTTTCTCTATAAAAATAACTCGTATCAGACTGATAAGCACTTTGATAAGCAATTTAAGCACTAATTTAAATAAGAATGAGCGTGACTTGACGAACGAAACGAGTCCGATGAATGTGGAGGGGTTAAAACAATGGAAATTATTCGCGAAAATTAACTGACGATTCAATGGTGTTTGGCAGGTCTGAGTTTATAGACTTTTTAATGTTTGTCCTAAGAGCTTCTAGTCCATTAAAAACAGCAGTCTTGAGGGGAAAAGTCATCAAATGCGTTTGTTAGAAAACAAGAAGGAGAGGTAAAACTAGATACTTTGTTTTTGTTTGCACTACTTCGTTTTACATCAAATTAGTTTTTAGTTCCAGCCAACTTCCTGTTTTTACGACTTTTTCTATGAATAATTTACTTGTAATTTGAACGTGGTCTACTTATGTATGCCAAAATACCTGCAGAAAAGACTATGATTTTTATGAATGAGGATAAAAATGGATTTTCAATAAAAAGGACGAAAGCACAAAACTAGTTTAATTTTTTTTGTTTTTCAGAACTTTGGTTCCATTTCCAGTGAATGTGATGTGAAAGCAATCGCAATTATGCACAACTATAACTATTGAAGTGAAAGCGATCCATGAAGTATCGTTACAACAGCTTTACTCATTGCTGCAATCATCAAGGAGCGATCAGAGCTACAAAACAAGATTCATAGTTCCTTTGAGCTTTGAATTACACCCCCACGAGAATTGTTCCTGGAGGAATAAAAGCGGAAGTGGGGAGAGAAAACAAGCGAAAGTAAAACTTTATTTTCTCTATGTCCATCTCCAGTATAAAAAAGTAAAAGTAAAACAAGTGTAATGTGATATCATAAAGTGAATTAGAAAAGTGGAAGCCCAACTTTAAAATTGTATTTCCCTTGTTCAGCTGGAGAAGCTTTTTGTGTGCGTTTAGAGTTGGAGTTGGAGGTGACTTGGAAAACTTCCTCCATTCGTCGTAGTAGTCCAAGTGTAACACTTTTTTAAAGTGGTTTGGCTTCGTTTTTGCTTCTGAACTTTGTTTGCATTTGAGAGAGAAAAAAAAGGTTTTAAAAACCTATTTATCAAGCTTTTGTGGAATGTGGAATGCATGCTTCTCGCTACTCCCACTCCCACTCAAAGAGCCAGGAGCAAAGCAAACCCTGGAGAAAATAAGACATCAAAAGAAAGAGAAAAAAAGCGTAGGAGCGTAATTTTTTCTGGCAAGCCAAAGGCATCGTGATCGTGGACGCTGGCTTGGCTGAGTGAGTGAGTAATACATGGATTTCATGAGCTTACCTGACTGACATAGTAGTACTATTCCACGATCGATATAATATCTCGTGAAAGCTAGCACGAGGAAAGGAAGTAAAAAAACTGGAGATAAAAAGAAACGTTGTTGGTGTTGGTGCTTCTGGTTCTGCTGGAACAGAAACAGAAGTGAAAGCTAAGCAAGTTTCCCAATTTGTTTGCTCGGGTTTGCCTTTCTTTTTTTCCTCCCGTTTTATAATCAAAGGCAGACCCACTTGCAGCTCTTACTCTTCGTTCACGAGGAGGAGGAAGAGGATCATCCCGATCCACATCCATCCTAACTGACGACTGACCAACACCATCATCACGTACGTCCCAGTCCACTCTAGAATTTAATTTTTTTCTTCTTCCTTCACTGGAACCGGAGCAAGGATGTCGTTCAAGGTAATATAATTTGCAAAAATATTCATGAAGAAAATGTAATACAAGAATATAGTGTGAATAATTGAAAAATTCAATTTCCCTGGTATTCACAGAGGGAGACCCCGTTGGATCTGCAACTCCACAGGGCGGCTATTAAGGGAGATCGGAACATGATCTTGAAGGTGCTCAACACAGGTCGAGTTCATGTTGATTGTCGTGATAAGGTAGGGACTAGGGATGGTGTACTGTCTTTGATTACAACTTACAATGGTACCAATGCAGTGGCAGCACCAATACCAATGCCCCCCAAAGATTTTAAATATGTGTACTTCGTATTCTTTTTAGGATGGAACGACCCCACTCATGTTCTCAGTTGCCAGAGGCCATTTTGAATGTGTTCAGGAGCTCTTAGAACAAGGAGCCGATCCAAATGCAAGGAGATTTGAGGTATGGAAAAAAATTAAACAAGATAATTTCATGTTTTTTTAGAGACCAAATAAATCATTTATTCTGAGTAAGGTACATGACATAAACGATCGTGTCGTGATACAGAATTAATTCGAATTCATGAATATATTTTTGGTAGATGACTACATCAATTCAAATGCAAAAAAAATTGTGATTGCTCATATATCATATTTATCCTTAGCTTTAGCTCGTGCTCATGTTAAGGATATAATTTTCTTTAGAGAACGTTTTTGATTTATTTTTATCCTCACTTCCCCTCAAGAACACTCATGTTTAGGCATTCAGCGTTAATTGGACTGGGACGCTGGGTGCCATGCATGGATAGGAACTTTTGTTCTACCACACTCGCACATTTCATTTTCATGTGTAGGTATTCGATGATGATATGATGGTTTTTTTTGTCTATGTGCGTGCGTAGGTGGGGAACATGTCATTCCCATGATTTGTGATGATTACAGAGTACACAGAGTGGCTTTTGTTTGTATTTGAAGAAAAAAAAAATTACTAAATTTGGTCTGGGATTTTTCTGTGTGTAGACGGGTGCCTCATCCCTCTTTCTCGCCGCTCAAGTGGGAGATCTAGACACGGTCAGACTACTCATACGCTGTGGAGCCGTGGTGGACCAGCCTAATCTTGTAAGTCATAATTTAGAGTTAAAGTAAACATAAATCTGAGGCATGTCATCATCATCTTCATGTCGATGTGTGTTTATGAAAATTAAAAACATCAGAGATGAGATGTGTGATGTGATGCGTCGGGTCCTTGTACGTTATTATTGGCAGAGGATGTTTGGAGGGCGAATTTTCATTTCCTTATTTAGTGTTCATTAGCACCTCTATTTACTCCTCTTCTAGAGCTCTGTTCTGACCCACGCTATTATGTATTTTGATTTTTTTAAGGACGGAGGAACTCCCCTATTTGTCGCATGCCAAGAAGGTCACGAACCCGTGGTGAGAGAGCTTCTTGCAGTGGGGGCGAATCCAAACTATCCTATGAAGGACCGCGCAACCCCTCTTTTCGTCGCAGCTCAGAATGGCCACTGCCATATAGTTCGCCTCCTCCTCAGCCGAAGGGCAGTTATCGATTACAAAAGGACCGATGGTGCAACTCCCCTCTGGATCGCTGCCCAAATGGGATGGGCGGACGTGACGTGTTGCCTTCTAGAACATGGAGCTTATGTCGATGCTCTGAGGAATGACGGAG
>JAHZMX010003237.1:0-13503 GCA_027743895.1 Seira musarum
TTCAATGTCACATAAATCACATCATTTGTCATAGTCATAATATGAAGAATCGGTTTGGGTTTAGCTGTGGATTGTGACGTGTATCCAATAAATCAGTACATGCCTATGTGCTAGGTAATGAAACATGTAACATATTATGCAAAATGGCAAGGCTTGGCCATGGGATTGTCAACGCAAATTGCGTTACGCAATCCCCGGTCGCCAGCAACCCACATCGAGGAGGTAAAAAACGTTCGGTCCATTCATCGATTCGACTCATCCTTGTTCTTTGCTAAGAGAGCAGAGGGAAGGAAGCTCATCTGCGAATACAATTTCCTTGTGCATATCTGTTCCAAAGGACCAATCAGGAGTCGCCTTGATAAACAGTGAGAGCAAGAAGGACGCGGACGGAAGCTCATCTGCGAATACAATTTCCTTGTGCATATCTGTTCTAGAGGACCAATCAGGAGTTGCCTCGAAAAGCAGTGAGAGCAAGCATAGCAGGACACTCACGGAAGCTCATCTGCGAATACAATTTCCTTGTGCATATCTGTTCCTGAGGACCAATCAGGAGTCGCCTCGAAAAACAGTGAGAGCAAGAAGGACGCGGACGGAAGCTCATCTGCGAATACAATCTCCTTGTCGTCATCGTGTCGATTCTCCAGTGGTCAAAAGAGACACTAGGGACAAAAGTGAAGAGAGCATGCAGGTGGACTGGAATTCCACGGTGGATTGGTAATAGTAATGTGCTAGTGCAATGAGTGCAATCGCGGATCTGATCATCTGATCTGACAGATGGTGGGTAATGTGATGACTGATGACCGAACCTTGACCTTCTTTGAGCCCTCGAGTAACATGAGCTGACAACCAACCCAGGTAAGTGCCTTACTTTCTCGAAATCATCTTGTTGTTTTGTCTTTGAACTTTTAAATTGGAATTGAAAACAAATTTATTGATAGAACTAAACCACGCAATGATATGATATGACAATACTTTAATTCGAGACAATCACCTGCCATAAGTACTAATAAAAAGCTCTCGGTAACGTAGGGATACCAACCTTCTCGATTACTTGCTTAAATTAAAAGATCACTGAAGTCGAAATTAAGAAATTTTTTTTAATACTCTTGAATCTGAATGTCTTTATTTTTCATATAATTCTTCATAAAGTTTTACTTAAATTATGTCCGATTAGACGATTCTTAAAAATTACGTTAGAAAATAGATAATTCTGAAATATATAAGTATAATTATAATTTCACAAATAAGCAACTCCGAGAGCTGACATGTTACAAATTTTTTTATAATCAAAGTCTGTATATCCAAGGAAAGAAAGTTGTTTCTTAAAAACCTTTATCAAATAAAGCTGTATGACATTATTTTGTAATCTTTACACATTTGTGTACGCATTAAATTAAATTAATGGTCAGGTCTTTCCCTTTCTCGCAGACCTCTGAAATCCACATTATAATTTCTATTGCCGAACATGTATATTACATCGTCTAACTTTTTCTCTGGCTCAGATACTGCTCGAATGGAAATGAATACGAACCATAGAAATAATGTGAGGGGAGCAATACTAAACACTAAGCCAAACAACGTACAAACAATGAAAAAGACAAATATGATCATCAAAAAGTTGAAAGAGCCAAGAAATCGAAGACTGATTCGTGGAGGCAGCACCTTTCGAATTTTCTCACGGCTTCTTCCTCTCTTCTCGATATCGAAGTATTCCACTGGCTCGGCAAAGGTTGCACGAGCTAGGCGTCCTTTCCAGCTTTTTTCAAAGTATAATCTCATTATATCTCCTGCGAACTAGAATTTCAGAAAATCAACGTTAAAGATAAACCAGACTGAAATAATGATGCAGGACGAGTGTACAGAATAAGTGAGATAATATTTACTTTGTCGTTCAATCGTCCGCTTAACTCTGTTGCCATTTGAACGAAAATGGCACACTCATCACTCCTTGGAGCTGCATAATCGGGATTCCCGATTGGAATAAGCATATCACAAGTAAAAATTCCTGACGGAAGGACAGTAATCCTATTTTCCATCCCCTCCAACTGATACCCATCCAAGCTAGTGCCAATGAAGGTTGTGCGAGGCAAGCGTGTGGGGGTAAACACTGGACGTAAATTTTCGGGTGGTTCCACAATTGGAATCTGAAAACATGAAATATTAGAAAAATAATGAACATGAAAATAGAGTGTTTATGACAATCGTAGAGAAAAGCAACAATTAAACTTACCCCAAAAAACATTGCGAATTGCTCAATCCCCATATCCAATTGAGTAATAGCTTTGTTAAGTTCGTTTATGGATTGACCAACAACATTATTATATTGTTTGTTCGATCCAAGCAGCTTATCCCACCAGGATTGACTCCTCTTCTGCTGATCTAATGTTGCGTCAATCACTTCCTGTAGCTGGTTTTTGGCTGTCTTTGCTGATTCCAGCAGACCATAGACCTTCAAAATTAAGTAAGTAAAGTAAATTAAGTTTCATTCTTCTGGATTGTATACTTTTCGTTTTAATATTTTTTAAAAAATTTATGTCTTGTTTCTTACGATTTTCTTGTTAGCGTCCGAAAACAACGGCTCGTAAACAAACTCCGAATTTTCCCAGTCTTTCATCATTTGCCGTAAGGTT
Source organism: Seira musarum (assembly GCA_027743895.1). Lineage (NCBI taxonomy): Eukaryota > Metazoa > Arthropoda > Collembola > Entomobryomorpha > Entomobryidae > Seira > Seira musarum. Next base: position 2,631 of record JAHZMX010003237.1, read on the forward strand.
GCTATCCTCACAATAGCAGTGCCCCTGTGAGTGTCGCCCGAAGATGAAAACCTCCCAAACGATGTATTATACGCAGGCGATGAAGGAGATCTACTAGGAACACCATTAATTTGGCCAGCATAGGGTTGTTCGTAACTTAAAACTATGTTATCGATGTCCAACAGCATCAACTTCAAGCATTCAGGACCGTTGAATACTTTGACCACGCGATAAAACATCATAGCGTTTTTTGTCGTTGCAAAGTCAACTCTGCTCATTCTGCTGAGCATGATACTGAACAGTTTTGTATAGAACAAAATGTTCTCTTGGATAAAGCCGTACCACCTGTTATCTACCACTTCATCCATATTCTCCTTATTAACGCTTGTTCGGATGCGGTCAAAGTGCATGTACCTCCACGGCTGAATGTAACTGAGCCAGGTCTCGTACACAATACGGAAGGAATTGTCAAGTGGCCAGTTGTAGAAGAGATGTCGCAAAAACTTGTACAATCGTTTTTGATAAGCTGGATAAACATCCCTACAATATACAAAAAGAAGAAAAAAACGAACATTTTAACTAAATGTGTCTTTGATGTGGAAAAAGTAAGTATAACAGTTAAATTCAGTAACCTTTTCAATTCTTCCATAGGGTGCATTACACTTGAAGTGATACAGTTCAGAAAGAAATGAGAATGTCGCACCAACATTCGAACAGACTTCACAACATCCACTGTGGGGAGCATAACTTTCCCAAACTGAAAGTAAAAATTATTTTTTATTAAAATTTATTACACCTATTTTTTACTAGAGATTATTGATTAGTAATGATCATTTGATGCTTACTAAGGTAATAAAACTAACTTGATCAGTTGACACAGGAGAAGAGTTTTTGTAGGATGTGATGCCTGGCGCATGTGCCATCCAGAGTTCTGTGCAAATTAGTAAAATAGTTTCAGTTCGCCAAACTTCCTTCTGTACTTGGGACTTTCTAAAAAAGGCATCGCCCCTTGGAGGTGTAACGTGAGCTTGCTCCAAAAGAAAGGACGGCTTAATAAGACGAGGAGTCACATTGTCCTGAGTACTCCCACTGGACTCAGCGTGCATCATATGCGACCTCAAGCTTTGAGCGATATACATGGAATCATTAACTTGTTGGTATGAAAGTCGAAAATTGTCGCAAGGAACACCGTGTCCGTTGCACGGAAAGAAGTAAGCCATGTAATCCTCGAGCAGATTGTTGTACAAGTTGTCAGTCATAGTACCCCATCCCACCAAATAGTCAGAAGTGTTGCCAGTACCTTTCAGGGCGCAAATGTGAGCGGCGAACGATAAAAAGAAAAACTCGAACGAGTTCACCCTGAGACATTTAATCATGGAAGAGTTCATAGGCGCTTGAGGAAAGTCCGTGACACATAAACGAGTGCTGAAGTATGGTGGTATATCTCCGTGCAATATCCTCTGCGACAATACAAATGGTAATTTTTCCAAGCCGACCTCGATCGCAAATGTTGGATCCTCCAAAAGCCTCGTTGCCAGTCTTACAAGAGAGCCGGTGGCGCCCAGAAGCTTGAAAATGACGCTGGCTTCGCGAGGGTTACTTGTCTTCGTGATGGACCGAAGCGCCCATCCAGGATATTTGCCATAACCGAAAACGGCTTCTACAATCAATTGAAAATGTTGTTTCAAATGAAAAATGCCAACATTTTCCAGGTACAAAACCAAATCTGAGGCGCGGATGTAGAGCGACGAATGATTCAGGATGTGATCCAACCTATCTGCCGGCGAGACTGGTTGAAGTATCTTCTGTCCACTTGTCAAAGTGTCATTTGACAAGAACTTTGAGTCGAGTTCCCTCCAAGCGCTAGAATGTAGCTCACCACTACCGGAGTCCATGTGCAGATTCGATGACATCGTAACAGTTGAGATCCCCCAAAAGTCCGCTCCTAGAAGGTAAGTAGAAATAACAAAACTAATATTTTACATGAATATTTCACTTTATATGAATAATTTATTTATCCCAAATTTATTAATTTAATTGAATATTTTATCTTTTAAATCAGGGAAATAAAAATAACAATGAACCGGTCAAATTATTTCTTACAAAATTCAAGCAAAACCTCCTCAAAAATTCAAAATCGACAAATAAATTCACTTCACACCGGCTGAACTGGAAATTTTCTTCGTGAATAAGAGGAATAAAGTGAGGGCAAAAAAAGATGTCGTCGCATTAAAGAAGCTTCTTCACCGCCGATTCAAGCAACGCAATTATGACATCATCCTTCAAAAAAAGCTTAACTTCTCCGATAATTAAAATGTCTTACCCAATGGCAGGAGGCCACGCAGCAATAAAACTGTTGTCACCAATCACCACAACTGTTACAACTACACTATACTGCCTCCCTTCATTGTTCATTAAGTTCCAGGAAACGGTAGCAGCCAGTTCATTCCTACTTTAATTGTAATATATGTAATCTCATTTGGCCTATGACAGAAATATGACACCGGGGAGGAGGATAAAGTGTAAAGCACACTCGCTCAAAGTTTCACTAACACAAAACACAACACAACCTAGTTCTCGTTATAAGTTAACAACAATTTTTTTGCAAATGTAATGTCACATGTCTACTTGAAGTAAATGGTACAGTTAGAAAAATGCAAAAAAAGTCAGTACTCGTATTCACACTCACACTCACTCCTCTTTCGCGAAAGAACATCTCTTATTGCAATTGTAAATGCAAATGTGAAGGGAAATAAGTTCCGCGTAAAGCTGCGTTTTAAAAAAATGCCAAAATAGGTATTTATTCATAGCAATAGCTCGAGCATAATACCGTATCAACAATATACTGATATTGCGTAAACAAATGTCACGCCAAACAACAAACATGAAATGGGGCACTACGAGAAAGAAAAGTTTAATATTTAATAAATGAGTGGAAGAGTGCCGCCGGAATGTGGCATCTGTGATTAGTAAAGCTATAAAAGAAAGCGCCTCAAAAAATCATGCTTGACTTTGTACTTTTTTTCATAATTGCAGTTTTAAATTAACAGTGACATCATTCATGACCCACCGGAGCTGAGGTTGTTGTTAACAAATCTACAAATCTTGAAGATCTATTCCATATATTCCATTCCATCCAAAATGCAATGAAATCCGCATAAAAATATCGCCGGCGATTTAGTCCTTTAGTCTAACCTCAACTTTTTCCTCTCGCACAATACAATACTGAGATGAGGCACAATAAGCCACACCTCCTCTTTAATGGAGCCAACTCTTTTTCTATTCTGCAAATACTAACATTTCTTAACATAAAATGCTAGCACACTCGACACTCACACACATGACACATAAATACAATATTTGTACCATAACTTTATTCAAGTAAAAGTACATCTGTCATTACGTCTTGTTTTCATCTTGTAGGTAATTTGATTATTAAATTGCATTATTGGCACTTTTCTCTGAGCTCCTTCAGATTCAGATCAGATATATCAAAATGCAAATAGGTACATAAAGTGAGCTGTCGAAAAGTGCTGCTGAGTGGGTTATGTTAGAGGTAGTAAGTAAGTAAACTTGTAGGATAAGTTTTATTTAAAACAATAACATTAAACCATATGGGTTTAGGTTGTGCCTTCATTCATTCAAATTCAAACCCAGAAAAAGCAGTACAGTCGTGTTTCATTCAATAAAATTGCCTTATCTCTACTTTAGCCAAAATGGTTTAGCACATTCTGATTAGATTAAAACAAAATCAAGCATGATTATTGGAATCAGAAGTGGAGAAAAAAACGGAAGAACATACCTTGTAGCAGCGTTTGCGTTTGTAGACTTTCTTCTTTAATTTGTGCAGTAGTAGTAGTTGTTATTTTCTTGTAGTTGTAGCACAAATGTAATTTTTCGATGAAGAAGTGAAAGTTGAGTAGAACAGCGCACAACCTGCATTCCGACGTTTTTTATTTTGTTACCTGTAGCAGAGCGTAGGAGGTGAAAGGCCTATCCTTTCCGCTGTAATAAATAAATAGATGATCAATTTGAGTTCCTACGAAAACAAAAAAAAATCGATCAAAGCTTAAATTATCTGGTGCTTGTTTCGTTGACCTTGGTCGTTTGGAAAAACAAGGTTAAATAGATATGCTCTATTGTATTGTGAACTTGAATGTATACATCACCTCACAATATTTTTGAAAATCGTGCCGGAAGTTTTAAGGACACTTCCTATTTTGGCAGAAGCGTATGTCATCAAATCGCTCAATTAATTCATTATAAATAAGGTTTGAATATTATAAAATCAATTTAATATTTAAAAATGAGAACAAATTTATTTTTAACAAGATTGTATGAGAGTTTTGAAATCACCAACATAACTTGGGATACTTAACAAACTTATTTTATTTATTCAGAATAAAATTCCTCTCCGCACTTCCGCGATCAAAATGGATCCCGAGTTTGAGCCAATGGAGCAAGATGTTGCCGACGGTGACGGTGACGATGACACCTTGCAGGTGGCAGTTCATAATGACCTGTTTAAAGATTGTGAAAACGAAGATGTTCTGGACTTTGAAGAAACGGACGATCTAGAAATTACTGACTTTCGGAAATCAAATGATGACGAACTTTTTAACGCTCAAAGTAAAGAGTCTGAAAAAGCTGCGACCAATGGCTCCAGTGGGGAAAGAATATCCATATCTATTGTTGCCGCGGAGGATGATGGAAAAGACAGTGCCAAAGAGGATGGTGAAATATCTGAGACTCAGTCTCAATCGGGAGTTTCGGATATAGATGGTAAAATTAAAATTCTTTGTTCTACGCTCATGTATTTAAAAGATCCAAATGCAAGATAAAGTGTGTAATTATATTTAACTTTGAAATTTTTTAATAGATAATAGCAACACTCAATACTTTAGTCGATCTTCATCAAAAAGATCTAGTCGTCGGAATAACGATATAAGGCGAGAGCGTTCACCTGTTGCCCGACGTTATCCGAACCCGTATTTAGAATTCGATGACGCTAAAATACAATCTAGAGCCTTACGATTTGGATTAGCTAATGCATCAACCACAAGTGTAATGAACCAAACTGAAGATACAAGACTTTCTGATGAAGACCTCTTACATTTATATTTAACGTTAGTGCTCCAGAATTCTGTGTATGATTTTCCTTTTTGGCTTGGAAATCATTCTAAATAATGTTTCTACTTTTTTATTTTAGTTGCGGAATCATTCAGGATCACGGGGGAAAGTTGACCCTGGATAAAGTTTCAACCAATTATCGTCTTGATTCAATTTTAATTCGTGGCACAAATCATATGAATACTAACGAAGTATTCAAGTATTTTTATGATCTTGGCCAAAAACCGGAAGCTATGGAATGGGTGAACGATACAACCGGTATTTTTTCATATTTGCCTAATTTGTATTAAGTGTATTAGTAGTTTTATTTTCACAAAATAAAGTTTCTTATTAATATTTAATTAATTCGTATTTTGCAGGTGTAGTTATATTTAAAGATCAATATGAATCAGCTGCGGCAATTCAAAAAATATCAAAACCCATTTTAATGGATCCTAGAATAGTTGAAAGAAAAAGGAGCATTATTACAAGCAGAAAATGCTGAAGATAAGGATGAAAACAATGAGGACAAATCAGAGTCAGCAATGAATGAAGATTTTGATTACGATAAGGTAGACACTATTCCTCAAAGCTGGATTACCGTTCCCATGCCACCTGGATATGTATGGCGACTTGGGGCACCGTGTGAGAAAGCAAAAGGAATTCTTATGAGATTTGCCACCAAGGCAGATAAAAAACAAGAACGAGCTGAAAGGTTTAGTGAATATTATAAAATTTACGGAAACCCAAACAAAACTGGAAACATTAAGCAAGGTAAGTTTGTCAGTTTTGCATATGATATAATGCCTGCTGAAAATGTACTGACAATGAATGTTACGAACTTATCTTTTATCTATCACTGGTTTGGCTAATTATCAATTGTTCTCCATAGGTGGTGGTGGTGGTCGAGACGACCCAAGGCGTAGGAGAAAGAAGCTAAGACCAGAAAATAAAAGTTCATCGATGGATTCACAGAATGATGATTACCCCTCTCGCAAATCAAGTTTAAAATTGGGAAATCCAAATGATAAAAACGGCTGGAGTCAACTCAGTGCAATGTGGGACGACGAAGAGGCATATCAAAGGACTGCACGCGACCGTTTTGCTACCTCTCGTCAGCAAAGCAATGAAAGCGAGAATATAGGAGTGTCGCCGATGAAAAAGCCAGACGCGACCAAGGATACCATTTCAAACACGTCGAAATCAATAGATGCTCGTGAAATATTAAAAACACGTCAAAAACGTAAAAGAGGTACTAATTCTTCAGATGAGGAAGAGCCTTCTGATAGTGGTGAAGGTGAAGATTATGATTATGATGATGATAGATCTAATATTAATGATTGGAAAGATAGTGGATCGTTTCGGAGAAAAAGGGAGAATAGAAACGATGATGAAGGAGATAGTATACAATGGCGTGAACGATTATCAGGTCCTAGAATGAGGATGCATGCTGATGAAGAAGAAGAACGCATAAAAAGACGGGCATTCCGTCGTCTTGGTCATAAACGTGGCGATTCTAGCTTGCAAACTAATTATTGGGATTTCACAAGGGATCATAGTAATAACAGTAGTTTTAGATCAAAAGCAGGATCACGTAGACCTGTGTCGGAAAGACTGGGTGCTAGGCGTAATGTGGCTAAAAATATTGACACTGATGATGATAGAAAAAGTGGTGATGGTTTCCCGTCCTCAACTGGCTTTGATTTACGTCAAAAACTAATAAACATGAGACGTGACAACGAAGAGGAAGACGACGAAGAAGATTTGCACAATTTAATTTTTTATAATGAAAACGACTGAACTTCCCTTTATCGAGGATAGGTTTAGCTTACTATTTTCAAATAATTATTTTTTAAAGTACATACAATATACATAGTACCAGGGGCCGTAGTAAAATAAAATAACTTTGATAGGTCTAGTTGAATCATTATGGAACCCTCAAAAAATTTCACTGCTGCATAATAATCATTATGGAACCTTCAAAAAAATTCACTGCTGCATAATCTTTTTCAATTTAATTTATTTCTAAATCTTTTCCGGAAAAGATCGCCTGCTTATTGTACATGTAATTGTTCTAAAAATTTTGTATTTTCCGTATCCGTTCTTCGTATTAGTATTAGTAGTTTCCTATTAAGCCACGTATGATGCCTGATTTTGTGTTACAAAGACTTTGTAACAAAGTTCATCGTTGTTATATAGAAGCGCAGTTAAGATATCCTGATCCGAACAAATTCGACATACGAGAGACTACGGCCCAATAATTTATCGTTCTTTTCGATTTGATTGGCGTATGAGTAAACCTATTACTGTCTAATTGAACTTAAAAAGTAAGACGCGTGCGATAGTTACTTAATTTGTAACTATCATGATAGGCTTACCAGTGGTGCCTTCTTTATTGTAAAGGATTCATGAGAATAACAATAATATGTGTACACGCGCACTGTTTCTGTGTTTGGGCTAACATATATCTAATGCTCGACATTCACAAAACACCATCTCGCAAATATGTGTTGCTTTTTAAGAGTTAGTAGTTAATAGTGAAGCGAATTAGAGAAATATTTAGTTTAGGTGTTGTAATCAGCGCGATCAATTTAAAAATACGAAGTAAACTGTAGGTTTTAAATGAAAGCGAAAAAAAATGTGGTAATGGAAAATTCCAATCCTTTTTCTTCAAGTCATGTCGCGCTTTAGCGGATAAATGTTGCATTTTAATTCATTAAATTGAATTGAGAATACTAATAAATGTTTACCAAAACCTAACAATAATTGCAGCGTAGAGCATACTTTAATAGGAATAATACAAGCTTATTTTAGAGTTTTTTAACACCCACCCCAATCACATGAAATTTTGGTACATATTTATAAGACTTACTGCCTTATATGACTGGACAGCCTTTTTGATTAAAAAAAAGGGACTTGCTAAACTGAACCGAATAGCAGATGTACTTAAATGTATTTACCATGAATAATTCACAGCAAACAGCAATAGATATAGAGCGCAACTAACCGTAATGGCGTAATTGAAACCAAGAAAAAACTAGAAATTTAGCACGGCACGTAATGATGGCCATTTTAGAATGCGAATACCTGGAATGTGGAATCTAATAGGTGAGTAACAACTATGGCGAACTGTTTTTGGTCCTCGTGAACTACTTAACTGAAGATGATCATTACAAGGGCTTTCAGTCAAGCTGCTTTCCCTTTTCTCGTCCTACATGTAAAAGATGACCACTTGTAAAATATTTTTTCCCCAAAAATTTGACTTCAATTATTCCTATTACAATATCATCGGCACTAATGCAAAAAAAGATGTAGATAATAATCCTAGATTACGTACAGGGTCAGCAAGAATCACAACATTCACATCCGCTTTCCCAGGTGTGGGCAGTGTTACGAATGGTGTTTGGACAGTTTCCCCATACGTGGATTTCATTGCAGCGGCTTCAATTGGCTTTAGCTGATCCGAAGGACATGCAAACGCAATTCTTCCAAATGCATGAGCACGATCTAGTTTTGCGCCTTCCAATGATTCAAACTGTAATTTGCATTGGTCTTCGGAATAGACAAGATCGTTACCAATCGTCTTCATATCCAGAGTCTTTCCATAAAAGTCCATGGTTCGAGGAAGATTTGAGGATGCCAGTATCACACGACTGATTTTATCACCTTTGAATTGAGTATTGTAAAGTCCACTTTTAATTTGAGCTGTGATTGCGAAGAAGACTTACTAATAAATTATTTGTCATTTTCTAGTTCGAATGAAAAGCACCAACTCCGGCCGTTACCTTTATCATCCTTCAAAATATTGAATCGATACCCATTGGTTTCCATAGAGTAGGCTTCCCCTCCATCATTTAGTTTGGTTGCTCCGGCAGCAATAACACCGGAAACGTCTTTTTTCAAAATTTCGATTGCCACGTAGTCATTTCCATGACGGTACTCCGAAATTCCGTAATTGTACGTCAATTCAAGAACGAAATGATCATCTTCTGGGCCGTAGCCAATCATGGTCTTGGACCACTTTCCGTCATACGGCCTAAAAAAGATGTTTTTCACATGAAAACTGTAAATCTGTACACTGCTCAGATCATCTTTTAAACTGATTTTTAAGGTACCCATTGCATGTAGCTTCACATCCTTTCTCAAATTCCTCATGACGTAAAACCTACAAAGAAATAGTTTTAAAATTAATGGGAAAAATATCCAATAGGAATGTTGACAGTTATGATGACAAAAAATATGGCGTAAAAAAATCAAGAAAGTTACACTTACTTTCATCCCGAGTACATTTTTGAAAAAATTGATGGCACCTTTTCTGTCACCAATTTTAAGGACATAATGTAGTGCTCGCCTTCCATGAGACGCCATGTTTTTTAACCAAAATCTAAAAAAAGTCAATCAAATAAACAAAAGTATATCTGAGCAATAGTCTGAATAGTCATTCCATATTTTGAAAGATTCAGTAATTCATTTCACTCTAACTTACTGACTAACACAAATGCAAACGGCTCGCTCAGTTAATTTGATATTTTATGTGTCGTCACTGGAACAATTTTGTTTCCTTCGTTTAAGAAACAACTTGATTAATTAATCTCTTTTTCTTATCCGCCCCTTTTATGTACTCCCAAGAGAAACGAATCAGCTGAATCTGCTTATGAAGCGGACAGTAGATGACAACTTGTTGACATATGGTATGCCAATTCAGCTCCTTTCACCTAAAGGAATTTTCTATGATGAACAATGAAAAATATCTGACGTGATTTATTTGTTGAAATGAGATTGAGACTCAAACAATTCAGATCTGATCGAGACCGGTACGTGCTTATGCACTAAAATCTGACAGCTGGCATTCCACACATGGCATATTATTATGCAATATCATTTCATATTTTTGCTTTGCTTATTATTCGCATTTTTTTTATTTTGTTACCCTGTATCACACTGCCTGTCTGTCTGTCTTCTATCCCATCCCATCCCATCACCACAGCCCAGCATTTCAAGCTGAATTGAAACATTGAAACTTGAGCAAGTGTCAATTTCATGCTGCAAAAACTGAGCTGCCGGTATCACATTTTCATTCAAGTTCACCTGTTCGTTCGTTCATTGGGTTTTTCATTGTTGTTTACCTTTTAATCAGCTCGGCATTGTTTTTTGCAAAAGAGTTGGAATCAGTCGGAAGTTGATAACGAATTAGTGATTTTTTTTTTGCAATTACTGGTAATATTTTTTTCTGTCATTCTCTCTAGCTAAAGTTGAAGAACTTATAATAGACAAAGGCAAGTCACGGATTCTGACCACTGACAGACATAAACAGAAAGGGTAAGTCAAGCGTAAAATTTTTCTTTGTATTCTTGTCTTTCTTAGGGTTATCGAAGGCCGATACTAGTTACTAGTTTTTACGTGTGTCCTGAAAACCCAAAAGTCTAAATGTCATACTTAATTATCCTTAGAGCTTAATTTGTAGTTCTCATCTTTAGATCAGAAGTTACTTTTTGTTTATGTTAGTTGAACAGCGCAGTTAGGAAGGAGTTAACGACAGCGTCAAACAGGATTCTGTTAGTTCGGGTGGATGCTTATCAAATAGGTATTTGTTTCCGTAAAATTCAAAGTTAGGATATTTCAATCGTTTTTTTGCACGCATTAATTTCAAATAAGAACAGCATCCGAATCATGATTTTTTAAAGTTAGTTTTTATTTGATTAACGAAATATAAAGTAGGTACAAGATAACGCATTGTCAATACTCATAACATTTATCCTAACATTTGTGCTAAAGTGTCAAAAAG
>JAHZMX010003239.1:0-13915 GCA_027743895.1 Seira musarum
AATCTAAAAATCCATCGTTATAATTGGTGTTCACAGAGAAATCCAACATTTTTCTGTAGTGCGTGCAAAACTCGAAATTTCTTTATGTCACGACGTACATTACTCAAGCATATTGCTGAAAAGCATAGGGACTCCAAAGATTTTCCTGTTACTGCCAAACGAGATTGTTTACCCTTTGCACCTTTGGTCATTTCAAAAGATGCAATTACCGTAGGCAATGAAGCAAATGAGTCTTCTTCAGATGACGTCAACGAACAAAGTTCGAATGGTCCTGAGAATGATGAATCGTCTAGCGGAAATGTTAATGAACCTGGTAGTTCTGGTTTGACTAGCCAGAATTCTGTTCCGCCTGCCCAAAATAATAATCCAAATAACATTTTGAATCATTGGATTAATCCATCAACTTCACTTCAGCCAACACCAAACTCCTCATCCTCAGCTCATACGTCATCCGAACCGCAAAGGAATTCGGATGGTTTTCCAAGTCCAATGTCTCACCATTCCATTTACCCGTGGCTAATGCCATCAAATTATGGAAGTCAATAATTAAATACGTTATGTTTTGTATTTATAATACTTATATCTGTAGTGTATTTTGTGAACCTTGCACAAAAAAATTCCAAATAAATGTCGTTGGGGCAAAATGAAAAGCCCTGTTTCCTGTTCTTATATATTTTTTTCTTCTGGTAGGGGACAAATCCTCGATCTTTTTTGTCTTTTCATTTGTTCTATTTATGCACACAATGGCAATTATCTCGGAGAAGCAGATGCCGATGCTGCCACTTATTTTCTGCTCCCCTCTGTCAGATCAGTTTTCCGAACTGTGTGGGTCCTCTCTTATAAGAGCCAGCATTCTCTCTTTGAGATTCATTGCCACATCTTTCTATGGAACAGGATATTTTTAGAAAATCCTTTTCAAACTAAAATCTTTTGAATTCTCATGTTTTATTTGAAAACGGCTTTTAGTTCTCACGAAGACAATGCTGGACTAATAATCCTTTTTTGTGTGGGAGCTGCTTATTCCAAACCTATACAAATAATTATTATTTTTTTTAATAAAAGTTTGTAGTCACTGTTCGTTTCAGTTCTTCCAGATAACACAGTCAGGTAAATTATTTTTTATTTTAATCATAATTGGTATCAAATTTAAAATATTTGGAGAAAATGATGTCTACACTAAATCACACCGACGCAAAGGGGAGTGAAAAATGTTTGCCCTTTTTGCAAATGAATTAACCGAGCAGGTCTGATCAATGATTGGAGTTTTCGTCAAAGGTTCACTTTTTAATTGAGCAATTTAATTTTCAACCTTGGTTTTTTTTATGTTAAACAGGATAGGTCCTCCTTGCGATGTAGTTTTATCTCTGGCTTGGTCAACCGAAAATGCGTTTTATCCACGTTCGCCCTTGTACAATTCAGGAACATGGCCAGTTGCGATCGTATTGTACCAGTTCGAAACTTGTGAAGCCCTATAACCTGTTGGGTTTAAATTGCCTTTTTTAATCCGTTAAATTTTATCTTTGCAGAAATGACTGCTTTATTGGCGCGTATGATTGTGAATGACATAACTGACGGACCTGCATGAGCCGCTCTATGTTGCCCTTGTTGCTGGTTAGATAAAAAGAGTTCAAAATTACGAAAACTATCCAACTATTAAAAAAATTAATCCAACTTCCTTAATCTTACCTGTAAACGGTCCAGGCTTTGTGCCGATGATGCTTGAGCATTGATTTGAGCCTGGTAACCATCCAATACTCCTTGAGCCGGTCCAGAAATAGCTATTTCATCAAGTGGTTTTGTAAATTGTTTGTGCTTAATTGTTAGATAAAAAATGATATGATTAGAATGATATGCATAAGCATACCAGATAAAGCATAATGGTCAAGAACCAATGGGGATGGTGGATTATAATGCGATCCTGAAAGCACATTTTAAATATCCCATGTTATTCAATTCAATTGAAATTTCAGTCTTTTAACATAAAAACGTTTTAAGAAATGATTTCCCCACGAAATACATAGCTTTTTATTCTTGCCTAAAACGGACGATCCTCCATATCCTACCCCATGACTACTTCCAGCTCCAATGCCACCACTATTTCTTTCCCCATAATTACCTCGACGAACCTATAGAAAAATTTTAATCCTTCAATTCGCACATAGTAAAAAAGACGATCCTTTTTCCAGTTCAATTATCATGTTACCCGTATTAAAGGCTTCTCTATAATTGGGTTAGAAAATACTATACCCACGACTGAAGCCAGTGCTATAGCTAAAATAAAAAAAATCTGCATCTTAAGTAAAAGCCCAAATTGGCACAACCGAGACAAGAAAAACTTACGAAGTACTATTTTGAGGGAACGTTTCTTAATTAATGCAAATGAAGTGATGCTGCGAAGACTCTTTTTATAGTTTCGTTTAAAGCCTTTGATAATTGAGAAAGATTTGAATTGGCATTGTCGTTTTGTCTATGCATTTAAAACTTGTGTTCATTATCAAAAGTTAAAGATGGGCATGCATATTGTTGAGCTCTTTGTAGCCGATGGCATAAAAAAAAATAATTTAATTACGTGAAACAGGCAATATTTGTTTTTACATTCGGCGTCTACTTTGCTACATTCTACCAATTATATCTTTTTTGTTAAATAAACGTTCTCACATCATGACCAATATTATTTATTAAAATGGGAACGGATTATGCTGAAACTCTGCTCCATTCCCACTTCCACCACCGCCACCACGTCCATGTGACGAGGAGCCAATGGCCCGAGGATAGTTGGGTCCGTGATGATGATCAACTTGATGTGTAGCCTCATACTTGAAATTTTCTGGTGCATGTCCCTTCACATACAACCCAGGATAAGACTGTTTATACAACGGTAGTGCATGACTTCCTCCCAGTTCATTCCCGTTTGCTGTCGCAGAAACAGCTCCAGTTCCTCCTCCTCGTGGAGGTTGTTCCTGATACTCGGGAGCTCCGGCAGAAGAAGAAATGGATCTTAGTTGAGATGCCAGGTCGGATGAAATATCTGTCGGGGAATTGTGCGATGAAAATGACAGTTGAAATTACATTACATATTGCATTTCCCATTAAAAAATTTAATATGATTCCAGAGAACACAGATGCATAGGTCATGTGCATGTCATGCTATTTTTCTAGACAGTGACATATAGCTTATTTGCAATTGCTTTGGGTACTGTACTGGGTCGTACGTACCTGTTCCAGAAAATCCAGCAGGCGTATGGTCAAAGGACTGAAAGGAGAAAATTGGCTTGCTTGGGTGACCTCGTTGCCGGTGGTACTGCTGCTGTGCCTGTTCGTGAGCAAATGCATTTATCATTTATGCTGACTCTTTCCATATTTTTAATGGAAATCAAATTGTAACTCTGACTCTCACGTACCTGAACTTGAGCGGGACTGAGAAATAGTACGACCCAAGCAATAACTGAAATAACTGGATAACCTTGCCTCATTCTTAATGATTTTATATTCTTGTACATTTTTTATATGGAACTGAACAGTTTGGAATAAAGTTTAACCTCTGTCTCTGAAGTTTTCCTTACAAATGATTTCATTTACTCGGTCTATTCCAATGTTTTTATGAGAAGTTATATCCTTTTAAAAAAATTTGTTCCCATAAAATTCCTCCAATCTCAAAATAACATCGATACATTCACATCCTGCCGTAAAAAATATAAGCAGTCCCATAATCAAAGATGATTCAGCATTTAACTGTTTTTGTTATGATTTCCAAGGATCGCTTACTTATTTTCTGTTTTTTTTCTAATATCGTCTCGAATCCAATATACATATAAACCCGTTTTCATTCCATTCCAATCCAAAAGCCTTGCAAATTATAAGAAGGACCCCTTCAATTTTTTTTCGCTTGCTCGCTCACTCACATTCACATTCAGTTTACTCGGATTACTCAAGCGTGAAAGTACGGTCCTTTTTTTTAAAGGTACATATTTTTAGACCATATTGCCTTTGATCCATCATAAATTTTCTGCAGGGCATAAGCCTAGAAGAGTTGACTCAACTCGACTTTGACTCACACATCTCACTCGACTACTAAATATGCCTATGTAGATAATTTAATACATTATCATGAATCATGCATGGCTTTATGGTACGGCACGGGCTCGGGAAAAGGTCAAAGGAATAATCTCGAGTTAAAATTGGCTATTTCGTTTTTGCATTGGACAGAAAAATCACAATCATGATGATGATGACTTTGGTGACCGATTACTACAAAAATCGAAATCAAAATCGAGAATGAACATTACTTTTTCTTGTTCATCATCCATAAAGCCTTCGTAAAAAACAATTTACCCGTACAAAGGACGGCGTTATAATAACTTTGCTTGAGTGTTATGTGAGTGTATGATGTAATCAGCGAAAATGGAATGAAATGACATTGTTCACGCAAATTCTTTGATGGAGTGGATATATGCATTATGTAAAAAAGCTGTAAAACTCGAGTTAATGAATCACCTCTTTTACTTGGGAAACACAAAAGAAAAACATTTCTGTTCTTAATTTGCTATACACAATTCACATTCTCATTTTGAGATTATAGAGTCCTTAAAAAGAGTTGGGATAAGACAAGGAACAATAGGAGTTAAGTATATCCCGCGGGTATGAACTTTAAAGGGTTTTAAAATGTGAAATTCAATACCGCTCGCGTGCGTGTTTACTTTACAAGGTCATTTAAAAGTGTTCAAATGTATTTTCCCACCTAATCGGTTAAACTTTTTTCTGCCTGCCATTTTCTTAGATATTGCCCACCTGTCTGACATATCTGTAAAATAAAACCCGGTTCGATCTCTACTTTCATTCTTTCTTTGTAATAGCCCAAACGAGGTGTTGTTACTTTACTTATCTTGATAAAAACTTTTTCAATTATGCTTTGTTTTTTCGGGAACAATAGAAAATGTAAAAGTTTTGCAAATCACTAGTCTCACTTCGTTTTTTCTTTGTTTTCTCAGACAAAGTTCCTTTTTTAGAAAAAGAAAAGTTTGGCTATTATGAATTGGCTATTAGTTGCAGGGCTCTAGAAAAAAAAATCGGAATACTTGTAATAAATCATGTCGGATTAAAAAGTAATTCGAATACGTCTATAATAAACAGGGGGAAATTGATTAAAAGTTTTATGAAAGGGTTTGAGCAACCTTCAAAATCGTGATGTGATAAGATAATGATGTTCTGCTCATCTCATCAATAATTTTCTCAGAATTACAAGCATTGCAAAAAGTAACAAAGCAAAAGAAGCAAAGTTTTTTAGCAACTTGGGGCAAGGTAGAATTGTCCTTTTCGAGAATCCATTTGGTTGTTTTACTTTGCCCTTTATTTCTCAAAAGACCTTTTCTTCGAATAAGTAAAATAATTCCTTTTGTTTTCACTAGCACGACCCCCGCATTACATTTTGTTTTCTAATTGGTATTTTGATTGTGACCTCAATTCAGCAACACAATTTATTTTCAAAAGATTCGTTTTTGTTTTAGGTTGCCTTTGCCTTAAAACATTAATGCCCTTTCAATCTCGGGTTTACGATTGCATTATTTTTTTTCTCCCTCTCATTTTGATTTCGTTTACGTTTCACCAAATCTTTCTTGATACCTTTTGTGTGCTTTTCCAACAAAAAAATGACTAACAAGACCAAACATATGACGCATTTTTCTTCGTTTTGCTTGGTTGGATTGAGCTGGATCACACACCTGAATGTAAGGCAATGTGACATTTGGCATTTTCCCTAAAAATTCGCGAATCTCTTGTCATCCAACATCTGCACGTACTACCATATTTATTTTCGAGAAGAAATGAAAAAAAAGAGTCTGGCATGCCGTGTCATTTTTCCCCAACACTTCTTGATATGTTTTTACCTGCATCCAGATTTTTTCCTCTCTTTTTAATAACGAAAACCCATTTCCTTCAAAATTTATCTTTTCCTTCCAACTTCCATCGAATTGCCTCCACGATATGAAGGAAGCTATAATCATCAAAAAATTTTCTCTTTTTCTCAAGCGAAACTAAAACTGAAAACAGATTTAAGTAAAAGAGGAAATCCTGAACTCCACGAGACCATGAACAAAGAGGGAAAAGCAGGATTATTATTTTTTTGTTCCATGTAAATCACTCAGATTCTCTTTCCGTCTAAACGTTCTGTGGTGAAAAACGGACTCATAAAATAAATGAGAATCCTCATCCTCGTACATATTCCTAGACTCGAAAGAATAAAATAAATTACATGGCTAATTAATTAAAATACACAAGCATCAAGTAATTTGAGCTTAGTAGTCAATTCTCTTTCCTAAAGCCCCTATGAAAGTTTAGCAAATTGTGAGGAAAGGCAATGGAGACGATCATCATCACCATCATCAGTCCATCTGCTATCTTGACATGCTGGAGAAAAGCATTTTGGAGTTTTTTTTAAAAGACCTTCCTGTTTACCACTTTAATTCTCTTGATAAGGTATCAAAAATCTAATTTTCTGAAGCTCAACTTTTTTCTGTAAAGTACCTGACTCAGCTGAACTAAAACTTTTTAAAGTCTTCACTTTCTCTAGTGGAGAGAAGGAAAAACCAAAAACATGGAAAACAACTTCATAAACGGCTTTACTTTGAAGACCTTGTGTTGTTGTTGATGAAACATTTCACTTGACGTGCATTGCATTGTTTTGAGTTGTATTTACTTTAATATTGCACTGGTTTAATAGTATTAATAGTAAATCTCTTACCATGCCCGCATTTTGAGAAATACTGGCCACTTCATCGTTCCGATTATAATTTTGTATGAAAATTCTTTTCTATTCAAAACTACTGCGTTCTTTGTTGGTGGTTTGAGTTTTGGGATAAAATTAGCAATAAAGCAAAGCCGAAATGCATGCGTAATTATAATGTTGTAATGGAGAAATATAAATAAACTGTGCAAATTACTACAATTTCAGAAGGAATATATCTCGCGTAATTTATTTCACAACCAATCTCAATCAAAGTACTCACAATTGTCAGTTCTATAAACGCACGACACATCATTGTTCTAATTTATAGAAAAACTGATACACGTCAAATCCAACGTTCATACATTTCCTTGCTTAATCTACCCAATACAAGTCTCCAAAGCAAAGCCTGCGTTATAGAATGTATTTGGCACCTCCGCTTTAATAAGTAAAATACGCTTCTACTTATAAAACTTTTTCTCATGCCTACACCAGTCGTAGTGAAACAGATTTAGATGGAATCACTATTTCTGTTTCATTTCCGAGAACAAGTTCCAAAAAAATCCCCCACAATTTCATTTACTACACTTTCATGTGGTCTTGTCGGAAGCTGCATATTTCTAACTTATGTTTCCTCAAAAGCGTTTGTGTTCGGGTAGTCTCGGTGTGATGTGATGTGAGCCTCTACTTATATCAAAGCCAAAGCCAAGGTGGAAGGTTTCTGCAAATATAAGTATTTCTCCACGGAATTGTCTAAACTCAACTTTTACCTATTTTCCATTTGACATTGGAAATAGATGCGCTTACTTATTCTAGTCTGCTATGGTGTAGAATGGTGTGCTGGTCGGACTTGGCACTTGCCACCGCAACACTATTATTACTCATATCAGCACAGCAGTATTTACATGAATTTTGTATGGAAATCTCGTGTGCTTATGTACCAGCAGGAAAAGCGGTAGCGGAACAGTCGTTTGTTGGAATATTGATATTACGACACGATGGATGAAATGCGTTTTCCCTTTTGTCCGCATGTACCTAAAAACCCGAGGAAACATGATCATCATTATTACTCTAGTCTAGTCCAAAAATAACCAAAGTCACGAGAAAAAGTAAAACTCGTTGAGAAACTGGTGTGGAGTTGTACATACTATTTTTTTATTTAACTAAAGCACATAATCTGACGCATCTCACATTATGCCAAAATGCAATGGCAAGTAGCGTAGCGTAATGTAAACGTAATCCTTTCCTCCTCAACTCAACTCAATCTCTCAATAGCTGGTTGGAGCCGCAAAAAACCTTTCATTTTCCACATGTTAAATTTAAAACATTTTATGTGGAAAGATGCTTTCACCGCTACCACTACTTTAGCCGCAGCAAAGACGCAAAAAAGGACTGAATATGTATGTGTATCTTTTATGCTGACGTTACGAGAACCGTAAAAACTTCTTGCTCCTATTATAAAGGAAGGCGAAAAATACTTGTTTTACGCCGCAGGTATTTACGGACCTACAGACACGATCCCCTCTTTTTTGCGTAGGTACCTGAGTTAGAGCCAGAGTCGACCTAAAGAGCAGATTGCTGTACATAGGGTATAAAATCATTTCATATTTTTGTTCCAAGTTTGAGACAAGATAAAGAAAATACATAGGTATAATTAATTCATAAATCATAAATCAATCGTTTTAACCATTAATCAAAATATCCCCCCAAAAAATATTCTTAGACATCTTTAAAGACACATTCCAACTGGTTTAATAAACTGGAATTTGGATGAAATTAAAAATATGTTTATGCTCTACTTTCGTCTTATAATTTACGTAGTGGAAGGTAAGTGAAACGTGCAAGCAGCAGGAGAAAAACTTTCTTTTATCATCTTTTTCCTTTTTAGTGCTTTTAAAGCCTTATCATCATTCGCAGAGCTTTTCTTTCAAGTGTGTTGTGTGTGGAATAGAAAAACGAGAAGAGAAAGCTGAAATGGAAAATGTTGGCAATGTAAATGTTACATATCTCTACGTGTTTCATCGTATGTTACGCTACGAAAAAAACAGGGAAAATGCTCAAGGGCAATAGCAATAGCACAGGAGAAAGAGCAGCAGTTGTAAGTACCTATGTAGTATTTAGTAGCAGCAACAGCATCCAACAAACTTCCCAAGCGGAATCCAGGATTCAGTCAGTGAGTCACTGGCAGACGGACGACACACTTGAAAGACGGTGGATATGAGAAAGAAAGTATGTAATAAAAGACGAAGCAAGTTCCACAAAGTAATAATAAGTCAATGCAAGCAATCCTCACACAATTGTATATTTAATGGACAACATTACCCCATCCATCCATGAGTTCAGTTGAATCGCTGTCGTTCCTCAATTCAACAGAAGAAAGGAAAATAAGGCACTTATTTTTCCTGTGTGGAAGTGAAAGAAAAAGTTCAAATGACTTTTCTCCTTTTTCCTATCCTCGACTCTGACATGACGGCTTCTTCTCTTCTTGCTGGACTGGATTAAAGCAACTTCAACTTCCGTCGAGTCAAAATCACTAACGTCATTCTTCTCACTCGGTGAAAGCCTCCTTACTTTACTGTCTTTCCACACTTCGTTCAGCTAGCACTTCTTCCAAAGAATAATTTATTGTGAGACGTGCATTACTTACTTATAAAAGTGGGACGAA
The DNA here is from genome assembly GCA_027743895.1 of Seira musarum. Taxonomy (NCBI): domain Eukaryota; kingdom Metazoa; phylum Arthropoda; class Collembola; order Entomobryomorpha; family Entomobryidae; genus Seira; species Seira musarum. The sequence goes on from JAHZMX010003239.1 coordinate 9,384, forward strand.
GAATTAAGAAAAAGACGAACGCTTTAGGCAATCAAAGCAAGTCGAATGGGCGCAAATTTTTTTGCTAGTGAGTAAGGCTGGAGAAAAAGAGAAGCAGGAAGCAATAAAAATAGTGACACAAAAGTATATATATTTGCATTTACCGGGATTCATTGACAAAACTGCAATCATCTATCTGCGTAGTAGAAGGGACGTGTCACGTAAATAACAATGGTGAAGCAATCCCATTTTTCTGCTTGATCACTTCTACTCCAGGAGGAGAAAGAACGAATTCTGTTTTGTACCTTCTGTTGCTTTCCTGTTCATGAGATAAACTCTTTCGGGTAGGTTCATTCGGACGTAAATAAATACAAGTTGGGCTTGACAGCTCCAAAAATAGAGTCGTTTTCACTGTGAGTGAGATTGCATTGCATTGTACCGTGATGTGATTGCGAGATAAATCCATTTATGATATTGGAGTTTGATGTGAACAAAAACATTCCATTACATCATACTCGGTTCAGTGTCAGAGACTATTTTATAAAAAGAACTCATTTGTTGGTTTGAGCTGATCCCATTTTCAGTGTCGTGGAGTGGAGAGAAGATTTTTTGTGTGTACTAGCTTGGCTTGATTTGAATTGAATTTGCATAAAAAGGAAAAAGAGCCTTTTTGTCATAATGCTATCCACACGCGAAGGAATGTCAAGGTCAAATGGGATGATGGTACGGATGGACTACCCAACGGTAGAGAATTTGAAGAGAATCGTTTCGAAAAATTGGTCCTTCCCCGATTGTAACTTTGATGAAGTCTATCCTGGAATTTTGCTGGGTGACGCGTGAGTACATATTTTTATTTGACATTCAAACGATATTGCTTTTTCTAAATGGGGAAAGTAAATCCCAATCGAGAAATGAAAATGATATTGGAGTCGGAGTAGAGAAGGAGAAGCCATAAATTTTTTATATGAAAACGGAGAAATGAGATTGTTTGAGGAAAGATGATGATGACGGTGGTGTGATGGGAAATGGCAGTGTTGAAAATGTTAATGTTTATAGCTCATATGCATATCATATCAGTAGTATTGATACATAAAGTAAAAAACAAGCTCTCGATATACCGGCCATGATTAACATGAACTTTATTTATTCAAGCTAAGCAATTCGATGTATTGCTTCAATTGCCTCCTAAAAGAGCAATCAATTTTTGGTTTGGATTTGAATGTATGAATAAGTTTAGGATTTCATAACCAATTTTTCATGAACTTTAGTACGGCTTGACTTGTTATTTAAAAACTCCACTATTGGAAGAATTTTATATTCCGTTGTATCGAGGCCGCTGATCAAATGTATTCTGTCATTCATGAAGGAAAAAAGTAATTTCAGTAGATTCATATATTCATTCATGCATAAGAAATTTTTTGTTGTGTCTGTTTGTTTAGATTGATTGCGAGGGATTGTCGGGCTCTATCCGAACTCGGCGTGACACATGTTTTGAACGCGGCAGTTGGCGTTGATCCAGTTCGCTATGTGGATACTTCAGAATTATATTACTTGGCTAGAAACTTCCCCTGCAAGTTTATGGGAATTCCAGCAATGGATATACAATGCTTTCAGTTGGCTCCTTACTTCAACGAGACGTCGGAGTTCATTGCTGACGCCTTGAAAAATTGTGAAGGTAAATGCGATGATTATGTTAAATTTAGTGAAAATTGGGTTAAACGAAAAACATCGCACACACACGTCATTGTATGAAGAAAGATTTATAATATTATGAATAATTTATGACGTGTTTTGTTTTTTTTTTCTTCCTCAGGCAAGGTTCTGGTTCATTGTTTACAAGGCTTAAGGTATGTCTTACATGACCCCAACTTTCCTGTTTCACAAGAGTACTTACTTATGACGTAATGTCGAGTCGAAAAAAAATGGGAAGATCATATTTTTAAATAGGTTTCATGCACTTGATTCATTGAAACGGTTTTGTCTGTTACAGTCGGAGCGCAACACTAGTGCTTGCCTTCCTAATGATCAAGAAGGGAATGACAGCGATGGAAGCGGTGGAGTTGGTGCGAAGCAAGAGGAGGATTTATCCAAATGATGGATTTCTTCAGCAATTGTGTGATCTCGAATTACGGATTCAGCGCTTGAATAATATGAGTTTTGAGCCATATAATTTAAGATAAGGATTTTTTTAGTACTTTATGATTTTTGGGCTTGAGTATTCATATCATGTTAAGAGTAATGTAAATATTTATAGTTTTATTTTGGTTTTGTTTTTCTGGGGCGAAAAGAGATTTATATTCTCTTTTAGTTGGAAAATAAGTAAACTCAAAGTGTAAACAGTTGACCATTCGACTAGATGCTTCCAAGAATGAAACAATGCATTGTTTGATTGAACATTTTTATATTCATGCATATTTATATTTTGAAAATGTACTTATTGTTTTTTAATTGTCTTTGAATAACCCATGAAATTTTATGCAATGTTTAAAACAAAGTCCAGGCTTGTAGGTAAATACATCTGCGCTAACCTCTGTACTACTTGTCTACTCCATTGTTCTGAGGTATAAGTGAGTTACATTGGACCGTTAAAATGACATTATGGGAATGAGTAATACTGAAAATTATATAATAATAATTTATATCTATTGTCATTTGAAAATTTTATATACGTAACCTTCATTCATTAAGCCCAAGTTTAATTTTAATTATAAAAATTGAATCGAATTATCATTATTATTTAAAATTATTCTAGTTATGCATACGAACCTGAGTGACCTTCAGTATAAATTGATGTACTTTGTGATTGATTAATGGATTCTTCCATACCGGATTCATATCCATGAGAGATGGGTACATTAGTATGATTATGATGCTATCATAAATCATAAAAAATGATTAATTAATATCGTCGATGAAATGTGGATTTTACCTTATTCGATAATGTGTGACTGTGTTAACCCGTGTGCTTTACCATTTTGGATAAATCCTAAGAATTTTCAATTTGAAATGCTANACCTGAGTGACCTTCAGTATAAATTGATGTACTTTGTGATTGATTAATGGATTCTTCCATACCGGATTCATATCCATGAGAGATGGGTACATTAGTATGATTATGATGCTATCATAAATCATAAAAAATGATTAATTAATATCGTCGATGAAATGTGGATTTTACCTTATTCGATAATGTGTGACTGTGTTAACCCGTGTGCTTTACCATTTGGGATAAATCCTAAGAATTTTCAATTTGAAATGCTAGAAAAAGTAAATCTATATATAGGCGTACTTAATATATCATACATATGCATATGTAATGTATAATGTCTCTTTCAATAATTCCTTCAATAAATCAAAATTCATTTACGTCATAGCCATAGACTATATAGTCATGACTAAATAATGCGTTATTCGATGAACAAAGTAGAAAGTAGATCTAAACTCCTCCATATTCCATCGGCTTAGGACTTGTCATAAATAAATGAATGGGTGGAACTGTAATGGAATTCAATTAATTTTTATTAAGTAAAGCATTTATCACAGCGAAGTACACATGTAATTAGATTTTAACAGTGGTAGTGAGTATAACAGTTTTTTCAAAGTTTTAATTAATCATAATTCGTAATGCATCATTGTATTCTAGTCTGAATCAGTGGTGAACAGCAAAATGCATAACGATATTATCCACTGATTGTGATTGAGCTGTTCCTGGTTCTTGTTTAGCTTGCGTAAACAAAATTACTCGTGACTGTTACTAGAAAAGTTTTTGTCTTCGCCCGACTACTACTAAATGCATTATTGGAATCTAAAAAAATGTACGTGATTTGATTTCTGATTCTGATATTTCATTAACTAAGCTTTATTGCAAAACCACAGAACCAACTAACCAAACAACAATCCAATTTCCGTTTTATTGCCTTTCTTCTTATCGTCAAGTTCAATGTGAGCTACATTTTAAATTGTTCAACTTACGAGATCAACCGCTCCATCAAAAAGAAAACAAACTTTGATGATGATACTACTTTACTTTTTTTACAATTCACCTTAATTCGTTATTGCTAAATCAAATGATTGCCATCTCCAACGCTAAATTACATGTAAAATACAAAACCATCCTCCTCTTCATCGTACCTTACTCGAGTATTTTTTTAATGTCCTTACTCCAATTTAAATTCGTACAAAAAATCCAATCTCAAAAATTGACGGGTGAAAGTAGAAAAATCGTAAAATCCCTCCATCCACTTTTCCTTTGATCTCATTTTCTCTTAAACGAGCATATCAAAATATCCTATGGGTCTACTCTGAGTAAGCCTATAATTCACAAAGATTTGCACAGTTCTATCTTGAATCTTCCTCAATTCTGTGACAAGCCTCTTATACTCATCCTCAAGAACATGGGGCTTTGGGTAAGTAGATGATAGAAATTGTGCAGCAATGATTTGCGTATCAATCGTTCCAGTTGAATGAAGTATTCCATCGACAACATGAATAATCCTCCCTCCATTACCCTCGTTCTCTGTCAGTCGAAACTTGTAGCAGAGACTAACGAATCG
>JAHZMX010003241.1:0-10144 GCA_027743895.1 Seira musarum
ATTTCGATTTTGATCGCACAGGAAATTGTTACTGAATGGTTACGCATTTTCTTCAACTTCACAACCTACCACCGTTTCAAGTACGTTTCTTTTGCCATGAAGTGAGTTCGTTTCATATTTTGCATGCCACAATCACAATCCAAAAGGTAAAGTTTCCGTTGTCTAAAAGGGCAAGAAGGATTTTACTTGAAAAAAACTGATATTTGTCGCGGTAGCATACCTTATTACTATATTTAAGATAAAATGCAGTTAAGCTGGATATACCGGCAGTGGATAATGAGAATTCGAAATGGGATCACGTGTTACACTGATGCTTCAAACCCGACCAGTATATCAAGTACTTACTTCGTGTACAACTTTCTTGATGCTCCTGAAAATGTGCGATATTTCAATTTCCGGTTTTCACCTAAAAGGACGAAAGAAAGAAAATGACGCGACGCAGCTTTCTAAAAATGGGAGGCGAGGGAGAGATAAAAGTGGGACGAAAAGGCAATGTTTCGAGGGGACAAGTGAAAGTGAAACACGCAAATGAAAACTCCGGCTACAGTACAGCATAACCCGAAGCCAAGGAGAAGCAGCACAGGCAGGGAGATAATGGCGACACATTTTCATTTATATCTTACATCAAACTACACTTGGAACGTTAGCAGACGTGACATGCTTATGAGCAATAATATTGTAAATCACTTGATAATTTATAATGTAATATTTTACACTTTACAAGTTTACACGAAGCTCTTCCCAGGAAAAAAGAGTATCTGACCAGACCATACGAAAAGAGCTAAAAATCAAAAGATGAGATGAAACATGCATTATTCATATTTTTTGGTGCCTACATTGTTGGCCACGAAATCACAATTCATACTTTAAAGTAGAATGTAACTTCTTTTTTGTTCACCATAAATCCTCTGGATATTCCTAGAAAAAAAAGAAAGAGCTTTAAACTTTTTTTTTCTTTAGAGAAAATTCCACTTCACTCTATGATTCATAATGCAATAGCAAAGCAACAATGCTCCTCCAAGTTGGTCCATTTTCCTCACAATCTTTTTTCTTGCTTGAAGCTCTAGTCGGATTTTTTTATGGAGAAAGAAAAGAGTTATTTGAATAAATCACAATCGTCCACTTTACTGTGAATGTGATTGTGATACAAAATGCAATAGAAAACAGAAAATCCATGGTTCTACTACGACCATAGAAGTAGGCATTTTGTCAAGATTGTCATATTCCACGTACTAGAATTGCCAATAAAAATGGCTTTTTGGTGAAGTATGACTATTGCTTTTCCCATAATATTTTTCCGAGAATAAATAAAACGAAACCGATTTGTTCGAGCTAGAAATTTACTGTCTTTCACTTTTAATGTTTGCTATAACACACCAGACCAGACCAGATGTCGATAAGGAGGGAAGGAACGAAATCTTTGACAAGTGTTATTGTAATATCAAAGTCCATTTTTTTCGGACAAAAAAAAAAAATAACTGCTGTTGGTTGCTGATATGTTTGTGGGAAACCTGTCCATTGAACTAATTTGATTTATGCTTTCTTCAATTGACACGCAGCAGCTGTGTATGTTGGGCCATAACCATATTTCACAAACTTGTAATAACGGACGTAAACACGAGATATTTCATCTTTTAAGAAACTTTATCTACTAATCCGTTCTTCAAGATTGATACATAATTTCTCATGAAATTAATTCAAAAATATACGAAAACTTCTCCATTCTTTTATGCTTACTTATACCTTCTGAAATTGCGTTCATTTTATTTCATACAAATTCGACATTTTTACGTTTTACCATTTGCCGCGTTTTAACTTAATGTGGATTTTTACAGACTTTCCCCAAACCAATACTTTTATTTGCCATTATTGCCCATTTGGGGGAAATTAAAACTGCCTAACTAAACGTGATTAAGAGTAACTCGTAAGTGCACTTTGCCCCAGGGGGAAACAGAAGTTTATATTTTCACATTAAAACACAGTTTTGCACTTCATGTGAGTGGAAAACGAGTAAACATACTATTTGATGTGGTTTTCTACCTTGGCCCCTGTAACAGGTATAAACAGATCGATGAAGTCTGGTTGGATTGAAAAAAATATACTTACACACGAATCACAATTTTGTGTAAATGTTCATGCTCAGAATTTTTCCTAGTTCGTTCAACTCTCCAAGGGATAAACTAAATCAGGTAAAATTCTGCAAAACTGAAAATTTGCCATTATTGCCCATTTGGGGGAAATTAAAACTGCCTAACTAAACGTGATTAAGAGTAACTCGTAAATGCACTTTGCCCCAGGGGAATACAGGAGTTTATATTTTCATATTACAACACAGTTTTGCACTTCATGAGAGTGGAAAACGAGTAAATGTACTATGTGATGTGGTTTTCTACCTTGGCCCCTGTAACAGGTATAAACAGATTGATGAAGTCTGGTTGGATTGAAAAAAATACACACGAATCACAACAATTTTGTGTAAATGTTCATGCTCAGAATTTTTCGTAGTTCGTTCAACTCTCCAAGGGATAAAGTAAATCAGGTAAAATTCTGCAAAACTGAATAATTTATCTTTTTACTTATTTAATTTGACATGAGCTTGAATCTACAGGATCCCAGTAAGTATCATCATCATCATCAAACTATATTTGAGTATTCCACTAGAAAAAATATTTGCTCAAGAAGGTAACATCAATTTGAGTTTAAATTAACAGATGCAAACTCCCAAAATCCCCAGTTCCCTGGTTGCTAAATTATTAATTTTTCCATCATCATAGGCCCATTTCGCAAAAAAAACTCTGGTACTGGTACGGAGAAAATTTTCTAAGAAGGAAGAAAATCTGGTGCTAGCTTAAGCAATAACCATTCCTGTTCTCCTTGTGGCCTTAATTGTGGAGAAATTCGGAACTCGGAAGTCACTCGTGTATTTACCAGTAAGTATCATCATCATCATCAAACTATATTTTAGTATTCCACTAGAAAAAATATTTGCTCAAGAAGAAGGTAACATCAATTTGAGTTTAAATTAACAGATGCAAACTCCCAAAATCCCCAGTTCCCTGGTTGCTAAAATTATTAATTTTTCCATCACCATAGGCCCATTTCGCAAAAAAAAAAAAAAAAACTCTGGTACTGGTACGGAGAAAATTTGTAAGAAGGAAGAAAATCTGGTGCTAGCTTAAGCAATAACCATTCCTGTTCTCCTTGTGGCCTTAATTGTGGAGAAATTCGGAACTCGGAAGTCACTCGTGTATTTATTCTCTTTGTAAGAACTACTGAATTACTTTATTCTATTTCCTGTGAGTGAGTAGTAGTCGAAGAAATAAGTTCTTTTAGTGTTTGCACAGTGTTTTCCTTTCATGAGGAGCTTTTTACTCCTGACATATCTCCGACTGATTACATAAATTGATTACTTTCTCCTTTTGGCATTTTCCTTCCTTTTTTCGTACGTGCTTAAAGCTGAGTGAGTGGATGGAGTAGAGTGGAGTAGAGTGAGCTCATTCCATTTTTCATCTGTAGTGGATTTCTGCAAAGTCTTTAGAGATTTCTAAGCAAACATTTTCCTATCTAAAGGAAAAGTACACTTGAATGAAGGATACGAATATAGAAAAAAAAAGCTCGACCTCGCCTTCTTTTACTACATGGGATGGCTGTTGATGGTTTTTGTGGTTTTGCTTTGACTTTAGATTGGATTCATTCCTGACTTTTTTTTTCCTGCAAAAAGGCAAAAGTTACTACTACCAATTTTATCGCTTTTCTAAGTCAAGCTCATTACACCGTTATCTTCAATCATTTATGCTTCATTGGTTGCATAAACACGCTACCAGCAAGGAGCCGAACTTCCTATTACGTTAGTAACTGCCGAAGGTGGTGACGTGATGCGACGTGACCATTTTCAGGGAAAATTGATTTTTTGTTATCATTCTACTTCTACTACTTACTCTAGCTCTAAGTCACTACCCTCATTTTTTCCATCTTGATCGCAAAATAATAAATTTCGAGATTGGATAAAACGTATAATAGAAAGAAAAAGGTGGAAGAAAAAAAATTTTCGCTGCCTGTCAGCACCCTCATTACGAGGATCATTAGGCTGATATATTGCCTAACTTTTGGCTTCAATCTTTTTGTTTCTCTACAAGTAAGTTTGCGAAAGGAAAAATGCTCACCATACTCCCGTACTCTGGGGCTATTGGAACATGAAGGCGAAAAGTGTTCCGGGACGAGATATCACGTGTGTAGGAATGCTTATATAGCAGTTGGCTTAAGAAATTCTTGGAATTGATGACTAAAATTTTTAAAGTAATACAAACAGCCAAATCCTCAAATCTCAGCAAGTTTTCGTCACAAGTTCTGACTTATGCAGGCATATACGATAGATTCGAAGTTTACGTGTACACCTTCACGTTTTAATTCGAACCGACTTCAGCTTCAGCTATGCGTTAAAGCAGGCCATTTTTTGTTTTGTTGTTATCGAAGGTTCAACTGATATTCATGCGTGCAATGCTTAGGATTCATGTTAATAGTTCCATTAAGGCAGACGACTACTTAACAATAAGTACCTTCACCACATTCATGTCGACACGTAACACAAAGCAGACCTGAACGATGCATGCATAATGAACGATTTTAATGAATGCATCATCTAACTTATCAATGTTTGTGCATTGAAAACTCTCTTCTCCGTAAACAGTTGTTAAGCACTCGAATCGAATGACTGCACAGCAAATGATAACTGCGTATTGAAACGTTGTATAATGAAATACATATTTGCACACAAAGTTTTTCATTGAACTCCGTGATTTTAATTTCAGTCCCAGTCTGTATCGGAAGCTTCGCAAGAGCAGAGAAGAATAATTTCCAGTCCTGCATTTCTGAAAACTAAAAATTTGGGAGTCATATTTTTGTTCGAAACATTTGTCGTGTGCTGCGAAATTAGGTACGTTTTACAATTTAAAAATACTTTTAACCGTCATACATTTCAGATTCATAATTAATATGTTTCAAATATTTGTATTGTAGCTAACTATGGCCATGGCTGAGAAATCCGTTGAAAAAAGGGAGGTGGCTGCCAAGGAGCTTGACACTTCGCAAATGACCGAAGAATTCATGTGGGAAATGGTCGATTCAATGAAGTGCCGCGGTTGTAGCTGGATTCCAAAACCTGATCGCCGGTTCGTATGCGGAGCAGGTCATCATTTCTGCTTTCTGTGTGGAACTGATCTAAATGAGAAGGAAGGAGTCTGTGGCACCCAAGTGTCACGAAAGCAATACCGCAAGATCAAGAAGAAGGCGCTCCGAAATCCGAAAACTCCTGTGGAAGTGGTTGAAACTCTAACCAAGACAACGCCAACAAAGGAAACTGGCTACTTTTGTCCACACAAACTTACCGAGATTGGTATGGATCCTTTGTACCTCGCGCTCTTCAACAATTTAGAGATCCAGTGTCCCGTGTCGGAATTTGCGCCGCCTCACTGCAGCAGTGTGGTTTCCGGGGCTGAATTAGACTCCCACAAAACTGAGTGCATGATGAGCCTTGCAGCCAAAGTAGGAATATCACTCACCAAGGCAGGGGACAACTCTTTGGTTTTGGAGAACGATTCACCACAATAATTTTTGAAGTTTTTTAGATTGAGGAATTCTGGCAGTTAAAATTAAGTATAATTCAAGCATTTATTAGGAATGAATTTTCTTGTAGTTTTGAAGATTGGCAGTATATACTTTTTTTGTATAGACTTTTGCTGGTTACTTTTCAGATTCTGAATTATGAAATGCAATTTTATAAATGTTGGAAATAAGGAATTAATAATGAACTACTTATTTTAATTATGAATGATTTTGTTTAATATTCAGACTATTCAACTTGTTAGATTAAGTCCAGAGTAAAATAATAAAAGTTTGAGGGAGTTCAAAATGATATTACATTTGAATGAATAAATAAGATCGCAGATAAATTATAGTCGTGAAGTTTGGAAGTATTTTAAAATTATTTCCTGAAGTATCATCATGTCCTGAATGTTCACCTATGAGTCATATCAAAAAGGACCCTGCAGTTAGAAGTTTATCAATTTTATTGACAAGCTATCGGTGTCATTCTCAGCTCAGATCTGCATCAGCGATCCTCCGAACCAGTTGGTCTTTCATTGTCTGCGCCGACAAACATGAAAAGCGAAGCTATGACCCACTGATAGCTCAGTTACGCACGTAATAATTATCTGTACAATAGGCCATGATAGGGACGTTTATCAATATAAAAAAATACGTTTTTGTTGCCAGCCTGTCACTTTTGTATCTCCTACAAAAGGCTTTACAGCATTTCCCCTTTTTTTACTACAAAAGATTGTTTGAATTCATGTCTTTTCTCCTGGTGGTCCTTTCTCAAGGACTTTTCTCAAGTGCGAATTGCGATAACAGCCCTCCACTTTTACATAAAAATCTACAATGCCAATGGAGGAAAGGAAAAGAACGTGAGCATCGCACAATAATACTTAATAATCGGTTGAATCAGCAAATACCCGACCCGAATACACACTTCCCGATGACTTCGAGGCTGTTAAGGTTTCTCTTTTCGTTGCCTTTTGTTTGCCTGTGGTTCTAGTCTGGTCCCTGGGAAACAGTAATTGAGTGAAAGTTTCCTCTTGCAGAGGAAGCCTCTTTGTCTCAAGTCTCAACTGAACACTCGGGCTCGGGTTGTAATAAAATTAGAAAAGAGCTGGAATTTATTAGCCTTGTGACTTGTGTCTTCTCCATCCCACAACCATTATTTCAGTACAAAGCATATTACTTTTATTGTTTTTCAGAGAATTATTACACACTTTAGATGTAAAGTAGAAAATTAAATTTAAATCATGGTGATAACTTTTTATTGGATTTTTAAAATAGTAGTTTCGTCTTCCTTTCTTTTCATTCATTATTATGATTTACTTTTAAAACGTTTATGGTGACTTGCTCTAGGAAAAATTAATTTCGTAATTATCATTCATTGTTGAAATATAACCCAATAGCCCACTCAAGTGAACATTTTCTCATTAAACGCAACTTTACACCTCGTCATCACTGATCGTGAGATGCTATTTGACTCTGCATCCTGCGGTGAATTTATGACACGAATGGAGTAAATGAATTCGAATTGCAGAGTTTTTCTCCTGGAAGCTGAGCTTGGCCTAAAGATTTATATCTTTTTCTATCGAAGAACCCGACATTTGAGACTTCTTTCATGGTACAAGGCTAACTAACCTGGATAGGTCGTTTATGAATCTTTCGAGTTCTCTTCTGCCTAATTAAAGTAATACTTTTTTCGGAGAATGTGGTAAAGTCTGAAATGAATTTAAGCATCACCACAACATTTATATGTACCCTATCATTTGGCCCTTTTCTTCTGAAAGATTTTCTTTCTGATATTTTGCATAATAACAAGACATGTTTTCACCCTTGTTATCTTGCAGTTCTACATAAAAATGACTAAATTGGGGGATCAGTGTTGTTATTGTTAGATCTTCTTTGACTTGACTCAGCAAAACAAAAATAGCCATAGCCATGGCCATGGCTTTTCTCGTAAAAAGAAGAAAGCCACACATGCAAAATATGTATAAACATACGATACGAGTACGAAGAGCTTGAAGCCAATTTGTTCATGCAAATTGATATCGATTCTGTTCCCTTGAAGCCTGTTTTCCTTTGTGCGTGGGCCATTAAGTATCATGGGGAAACAATACGTGTTTCTAGTTTTAGAAGAATATTTCCCCGTTTCAATTTTCTCCGGGCGGTACATATTCTTTCCGCGATTTTCTTGCCAAACAAACCCGACAAAAGAATGCAAGGGTTACAATTGCCTTACCGTGTGGTCCGTCCTTTGCATTTTGCATTCTTCTTACAAAACATCACGATACACCATTTATTTCATTCTTTGCGCATCTATTTTTCATGTTTAATAGTTTGGTTCACACAAAGAAAAAAAAAACAGGAAGTGGAACAAGGAGAGGCGTGCTTTTTGTTTTCTACGTGCACTGTTAGAATGGGGTTTTTCCACTTCCGGTTCCGGTAAGTTGCAATTTTGAAATCTGGTTTGCTCTTACTTGTAATGAATTTTAGATCGCGCTCATAATTTACGAAGGAGCGACAGTAAAATTAAATTTTATCATAAAAGTTTTCCCGGAAATGTTTAATATTATTCATGAATCGTCTCAGGTAAATAATTCATAATACGTACTAAAGCGTGTATTTATCAGTCAAATGACAGTCAAAGAAGAAAAATGAATGAAAAAGTACTTTTGCTCTCATCTCCCTCGACTTCAGTCTTCATTCAATCATCAAGAGTGGAGCAAAGTAATCGAATGGAATTCATCTAGTTTTATCTCCTTTCTCTTTTACTTTTGTTCTCTTGGGATATTGCTTTTCACTCGTTTTACCTCACTTCATTTTATGAAAGATGTAAAAAAAAAACTTTCTGCCTGCACTACTTATTTTAACAGCTTTACTCGCCCTAGGTAATTTTCTTTTGACTTTTACTTTTCTGCTTTCTCAAATTGACAGAGAAAAGACTTGTTCAGTTTGAACCCTTTCACAATCTTTTGTCCCATGAACATGGAGTGGATTTAATATTTACGTTTGTCCAAAAACTAATAAAAAACTAATTTAACCTTAAAACCTCTGAAATGGCCACATTATCATTTTAATGTAAAAAGCTCCTTCCAATCAAAACCATTTTTCATTAACTGACTGACTTGGAATTGAATCAATTGTTACAGTTTCAAATCATTTGTTGTCCAAAAACTTTTCGACTAATCCCGACATCCCAACAAAACAATTTGCGCCTTTCCAACAGGACAAATGTGTATACAGAGAACCCAATAAAACAGACAAGGGAAGCACAACGAAAACGTCGAAAACGTAAAAAGATGTTTATTTTCCCACCAACGCGGAGCGAATCCTATTCCAATTTTATAGATGTATCTTATTTTTTTGTTGGACTACCATTTGCGTATAGAATAAGCACTTTCCCAAGTATAAAACCACATAAGAAAGAGGAATGGCAATATTAATATTGAAAAAATCTAATAAACAGTTTATTAGCTTTGTTTGGCTCACTTTTTCTACCAAAAGAAGTGTGGATTGAATCATCCTACGAACGATGCCGTAGCAATTTTTACGGCCACAACATAACACAACTACTACGCTGCAGTCTCTAAGCAAGGGAAACTTTTTTAGTTGATTTAATAAGCAAAAACTGAGCTCGTTTGCGTTTGGATATGAATGCTAAAAATAAACTTTTTCGTATCCCGGAGAAAAGGGAAGGAAAAGTACGTTTTTGGTGGGCTGTGTTGGTATTTATTCCCAAAATTGGGAAAGAAAAGTAAAAAGAACTTACTTACTTACATAGCGTTCTTCCTGTTTTCCCAAAGAAAGACTTTGTTTTCATGGGTTTAAGAAATTCTAAACAACGTGAGACGTTTTAAGAGCCTCACTCCGTTCAGTTCAACTGTTTCTTCAGTCCAGTCCTTCCACTTTTGGAAAGAATAAAGGGGAAAAGTCTAAATTAAAAGCAAGATGACATGCAACATTTTTTTCTCACGGTGAGATTGCCTGCTAATGTAAAGTAGAAAGTTTTGTCTACAAAAACAAGTTGGTAAAAGACGTTGAAAATAAGTAGATGTATTAAGCCATCTCAAAATGAGAAAGCAGCTGCCCAGAATACACCTACGTAAAAAAAGAATTCTGAAATTCACAAAATGCAAAACAGTGATTTTGAGAAAATGTTTTGTCAATTTTTCGAAGTGATTATCTTCTGGGTATGCTACACAGATTTGGTATCGTAATAGGAAATCAGAATTTTGCCGACATCCTTTTGCCAACCGGAAAAAAGATCGAAAATTTCAAGCGCCGACATTAATTAATACTCGTCTGAACGCCCACCGTTTCAATTTACCCGAACCGAATCCTAACCTACTTAATAAAGACCGAACAAAATTGCAAATTACATCCTAAATTCTAAATCTCGCGGCAAATAGTAATACAATATTTAAGCATTTTCGTTAAGAAGTGCCTGTGTGTCGGCAAACCGGCTTCGGCATTTCTCCAGTCCTCAAAATTCCACATTCCTTAAATCTTCAGCTCCCGATTATTACGTAGCTGAGCGTAGCTAAGCGAGTAT
>JAHZMX010003242.1:0-11695 GCA_027743895.1 Seira musarum
GTTTCATTTTGCGAAATGCGGCTAAACATGGTTATCCAGATCGTTTAGATTTTGGTAGGTTGATAGGTATAATAGGGAATACTTTCTACCATAAAAATAAAATATCATGTTTCACGAGAAGCAAGTCCAAATTATTCATTCAAAATGTGATCAGTGACGAAAACCGATGTAGACAAATTACTAGGGATAGTATAATTAGATGAACATGTAAACTGGGAGAAAGCTGATTCTACTATTATTATCAACTTGACGTTTCGTAATGCAGGAGATAAACATCGTTGGGCCTCAGAAAATGAGCACATTGTCAGGTCAGGATAGATTTTTAAAAAAAAGTTTTGTTTTCATCATTACCCTAATTATTGAGAAAAAATCGACATCCGCTTAAATTATCCATGGACTTGAAGCAAGCTAATTTTGGATAATTCTTTTTTATTTTTCTTCGAGACTGACTAACTGTGTCAAGTACATCGCACTTGTACGATTATTATTATTATTACTACTGTATTGCTATTGCTGTTATCTATTCTTGTCAAAAGTAATATTATAATCATTCTAAATTTGGAAGTGATGCTCCTCGTAGCTCAAACTTCTAAAATTTCTGCTCATATCAATATCATTAAACCTGTTTACAATTTGCACGAGTTCCAAACAAGTAGTAATGGTATAGTAATATGTGAACTATAGCTTTTTATTTGGTACGCTCCAAAAGTCTCCTTGAGATATCAAGCATAATTAAATTCTTTAATGCGACCATTAAAATTCACAACATCCGACATGTGATGATGACATAATAGGAACGAAATCTTGAAAAAAAAAGAAGTGCAATGACAATAAACCAAAAGTTACGCAAACTTTGACTTGACACTCACAAAAGCTCTGGTTTTGAACAGCAGCCCAAAAAAAAATTAATTTGAAGAGTATCTTGTGCCCCTAATAAAAAATGGGATGATAAAGGTTGCAAAAAAAGGAAGACAAAAGACGAAGGCGACAACCTTTTTTCATCCTTAAATAGAAAAAGGCATGTAAAGAGCGTAATAATTTGCCATATCATAATCACAGTGAAATGGTTTCAAGTAGTGGAATAATCGCAGTAAATTGTGATAATTATTATTATTGTATCAAGCGCCAAGTCAGAGAAAAAAAAATGCCAAAAGCCAAAATATCATATCGATATCGATGCTATTTTGTATAATAAATGCAATCTGTGCGCATGCATGCACGTCGCTATTATTGAGATTGCGAATTGAAAAAGAAAAAAAAAAGATTTCATATGATTATTGCTTATCACATTACATCCAAAATATTTTATCCAATGAGCCATAAAGAAAAGTATTTCTAGAGATCATGATCACAAAACAAAGATAATGATGATGATTGCATTGCATTCAGCAAAAAAGGAATTCATCGACATATTCGACAATAATAATAATACAATCATCATGAGTCCACCTCCAATAACACCAACGAAAAAACATTGACCATCACATCGCATCACTACATCGACATCATCATTATTATCATCCCCTCTCGTAATAATAAATGTAAAATGATAATCAAGCAGAGAAGAATCAGTTTAGTAATTCAGTCAGTTCAATCGGTTCAGTGAAGGAGTGAGGTTAACTCGAAAGAAAATTCTTTTCCTTTAGCACAAGACAAGCATGCTGCTGCCCTGTTGTTCCATTCATGATCACCAGAAAATGATGATGATGATGACGATGATCATGCAGGAATCAGAAACTAGACAAAATACAGATTAGGAAGAAGGTGCATGTGTCCTCCTGTCCACCTACTTAAAATAAAAGTTTTTTTCTTCTAGTCCAATACCATTTTTTTCTCCAAAGTGATTTGATTTGCCCAAAATAGTGGGATCCTTGGTCTTCTTGTTACATACTTTACAATCTTGTCAGATCTCAGGTGAGGATTGGCGATGTCACAGGCATAGTAATCATCATGTTGGTAATAGGTACGAAATCGATGGTCTAGTTAAATAACAAGAGACATAAACACAAATTCTGATTCCATTCTCTGTGCCATATGCCAAAGAAAGCAGAAGACTACTCAGGACACGATCACGTCGAAACAATAATCGCAATCGAGTGTACTGGGGGACGGGACGATGAAGATGTGTAAAATAAGACGAAATAATATGTGCATTTTGAGGAGAAAAATTTGTCTTGTGTGCAAGCAAAATTCATGTCACCTGTCATGAGATACAAATGTAGATGGACGGTGTAAAAAATCATGAAGTGCATGAAAAAAATACGAAAATTATTTTAAAAGGTGTAGCTTTCGGTCTGTCTATACTTATAAGCGGTGTGCTTACATTCATGGACAATATGGACATGTTCATTGTATATGGCATTGTGGTGTAATAATAATATTAATAATAATCAAATCATGTTGAGTTTGTCTTGAGGAGGGATAGGGAACAAGAGAGAGAGAGAGAGAGATAAAAGTATTATTATAATTTTTTATTCCACTCTAGGGTTTATCCACAAACACGTAGGAAAAATCTTGTGATGCATATTATCCACCTCCCCCAAAAATGGGTATATTCTCCCAAAATTGGGATCATTTATTTGTTTATCCCTTATTTAGCTAATTAGCTTGTCTACTCCTTTCTTTTTTATCTAACTATGAAATTTGTCTTCTAAAATAAGAAGGAGTTTGAATGAACATGAAAAAATGAGAGAGAGAGATGTGCATATTGTATGACTATGTATCTTTTTTCATCTTCATCTCTTGGCTCGGGTACAGAAGACCATGCTCACCTGTCGCATTGTGACAGATTACTTTTGAAGTTTTGCCAGTCTGCGTGGTACTGTTGTTTTTTTCAAGATCAAACAATGAAAGAAAAAGGAATAAAGTCATTTGCACAAAAAAGGTCGGGTCGGGTCAAATGAGCAAAAAGGAAAAAATGGATTAGTGAAGCATGCAATCATTCTTATTACACGCATACCTCCGCCACCTCAAATAACATTTCTCACAATCTCACCTGCTGCACACCTCACCGACAAAAAATAATGCTTTTTGATGCAGTGTTGCGTTTTTCTTGTTAAATGTAGGTATGCTATGTTTGATTGTCTTCTTGAACCCATCCCAAAAAAACAAATACATAGATTTACAATTGTACATTATTCAAAAAGCCCACATGTTTCTGAAAGACAAAGAAAAATCACTCTATTTCTTCTTAGTGGTCTTGAAGGAAGTTCACAATTCACAAGAAGATGAATATGGCAATTTGCAATTAAAACCCAAAATAACAGAAAATTATGTTAGGTACGAGTGCATTGTGTAGCAAGAAAACCAAGTACATTTTTGTACCTACAAAGCTTTCTTGTGCAGGTAACCTTCTATCACATATAGCATCGCACACGCTCTATAGACATAAACAAATTTGACGAAAAAGATGAAACATGGTCAAATATGTGCTCCCGTGTCAAAATAAGTTTGGTTACAAGACGAGAAGCATCATCATCATAACTTATTGCGTTTTTTTATAAAGTTACCTTAAGAAGCGCTTTCATTTTACTGTCTTCTTCTGGTAAACCACATCGTCGTCTATGCAATTTTCAGGCAATAAATTGTCAATCACTCCAACCATTTTATAAGACTTGTATTTTTTCATTCATTTCGACGAAGAAAGTCGTTGTTGATTTCGTCTGTGTGGAGGACTGTACAGTTGACATTTTGACAAGTGACATTTACTAGAGCAGCAATTTTGCTTTTTTATGAGTTTGCCCGTGTCACAGACACAAAACGTCCACAATAAGAAAACATTTTTTTCTTTCTCAGTCAGTCATTCGGCCACAAAACAGTTTTTTGTGGGATTTTATGTCTGCTATGCATTTTGCCATTTCACTCAAGTCATTTAAAACATTTGTGGGAGCATCAGAGCAGCAGTCAAACGGTCATCATCATGACTATTCATGAGATTTGTAACGAAGATTATCAGATTTTCATCTGTAAATTTGCAATATTTTCGAAATCTTAAGGAGCTCAATCTTATCTCAGTGAAAACGATGTCTCTAGAGAGAAAACGGCCATTTGACAATCATTGACATCCCCGTCACCATTCTCATCATTCTTCTTCTCCTCGTGATGTGATCATGATCGCCATTTTGTGGTCACATCAAAATAATATATTTTTTATTGCAAAGCAGTTGCACATTTATTGTCCACCTCTTTTGAAAGATGTTACGTCAAACGTGTTTGCTATGATTAGACGAGTGATATATTGCACCACGGTCAAACAAGTTAGCTAAAAGTTTTTTTTTCTATTTTCTTTTCCTTTTAATTTTCATTTCGATAGTGTGAACTGTGATGATGATGATAATTGTCGAAAACATAACATGATTATAATTCATCATTACCATCGATTTGGAAAAGGGACCACTAATAAAAAATATATAGTTTTTTAAGTACACCGTAATTTATCAGACAAGAAGTCAAGCAAGACAGTAAAAGAGGAGGAAGATGCATTCCTTTCTTTATGTCCAAAATAACGAATAATAATATGCAATAACGTAATGCGCCATAGCACAGTTAAAATATTTTTTTTTTGTAGGAAAGAAACTTCAGAGATGATCATGATAATGACGGTAATTAAAGAAGTCTTCATTTTTTTCCACACAGTCCTCTCATAGTATTTTCCCTTGTTTGTCCTGTTCTTCCTACACTTTCTTTGCTCAGGATGCGGATAAATATCTGTACGTACGATGAGAAGAGAACACGATTTTCTCGAAAAAGAGGAAGAACGGGAATAAATACAAAATGAAAATGTATTTTCGTGCGATGCGCATGCGTAAACACTTTTTCTTTAGATTCAATTTGATACGTATGTAGATAAAAAGATTGCGTACGTGTACCGGTTCGTCTCGCTACATTTTTTTTGCGTCTTTTACTTCGAAGGACTACAATTTTCTTGAAAAAAAAAAATCAGTAGCAGTTACTATCAAGCAGTACTTAATTTTTTTCGTATAAGTGAACTCCTCCGACCAACAACTGGTTTCCTTTTTTTTCAAAATTATTGTTTTTCTCGTCGTTCCTTCATTTTATTCTCTTGAACAGAAGCAAATGTGGATTTTTTAATGAAAACGCCTAATTTCTGGTGACCTGTACCGATGTAAACGCAAACGTACGTACGTTTTCTATGTTGCTCGTAATACCACTCATTATGTACATGGCTAATGAGATACTGGTTTCCTTTTTTTCAAAATTATTGTTTTTTTCGTCGTTCCTTCATTTCATTCTCTTGAACAGAAGCAAATGTGGATTTTTTAATGAAAACGCCTAATTTCTGGTGACCTGTACCGATGTAAACGCAAAAGTACGCACGTTTTCTATGTTGCTCGTAATACCGCTCATTGTGTACATGGCTAATGAGATGGAGGCGCTTTTTAAGGGGATTCAAACATGATAATTTTTCTTCTACATTTGGGAATTGAATTTGATGATGGCGATGATGATGACGTGCTGATGAAGATTGAAGATGGTGGCGGATATTATATTAATGATAATGATAATGTTTGTGTCTAAATCTAGTCAAAATGAAGTCAAATCAGAAGAAGAAATCAAACGCTCCCTCACTAGTTTCAATTCTGGTTCCTCATCGCTTCACTTGACAATATTGTTATAAGTAGGTAGGTATAAGCTATAAGCTTCAGCTAGTGGAGGATTACGTTGCATCATGTAGACNGAAGATTGAAGATGGTGGCGGATATTATATTAATGATAATGATAATGTTTGTGTCTAAATCTAGTCAAAATGAAGTCAAATCAGAAGAAGAAATCAAACGCTCCCTCACTGGTTTCAATTCTGGTTCCTCATCGCTTCACTTGACAATATTGTTATAAGTAGGTATAAGCTATAAGCTTCAGCTAGTGGAGGATTACGTTGCCTCATGTAGACTTTTTCGCAATTTATTATTTGTACCAGAAGGAAGATTACATGAAAATCTGGTATGATTAAGATTATGAAAACAATGATAATTTTTTGTAGAGATTACGTTGCATCATGTAGACTTTTTCGCAATTTATTATTTGTACCAGAAGGAAGATTACATGAAAATCTGGTATGATTAAGATTATGAAAACAATGATAATTTTTTGTAGTTGGCAGGATGAGAAAACTGCAACAGTTCTTTGTTCTTTACATCCATACATAATATGAAATGCATGCATAATAATATTTTCGCTATTGAACTCTCTCTCTCTCCCGCTCTCAAACAAAAGAAGAAATTGTTTTAAAGTGAAAGACAATTTTCAAAGAGGTTATTACAACAATGTTAACACAAAAAGTAAAGTGTAATAATGACAAAGAAAAAAATGTAATAACAATGCCACATTATTATTATTATTATTTTGTCTCTAGCGAATTGAATAGATAGACACACTCACTCATGTCTACACTTTTACTCTGTTGCATGCATGCCTCAAATCCTACGTGGATCGATTCGATGATGATGGAAAGAAGAGAAAAAAAATTGACTTGAACAAATTCTCTTGTTTGTTGCTTCAACAATTGACAATCTTTTCCCATCACAAGAGAAGGATATTAAATAGATGAATTGTTAGGCGAGCAACAGACTTCTTCGCTTGCTTCACTTTTTTTTCAAATGTAATTTTTGCGTTGTGCCATTGCATTCATCATGTTGACGATGATGTTGATGATCAGCAACAACAACTTGAAACAATCAAAGCAGACTCGTCAACAATTTGAAAGACAACAGCGTAATATTTAATAATTATAATACGCATTTTATTTAGGTATCATCATATCAAAAAAATGTGATGTCTTTCGATACATGAGTTGTGTGTGATGTGAGTGATCACTCAAGCGAATTAAGTATACAAGTCTCCTCACTCACTCTCGAACTCGCTTACATTCGTTCCTCTTTCCTCTTTTTTTTCTCCATCATCATAATTCCTCTCGTCTCCACTCTCTCATTCCTTTTCATCGTTTTGTGGTTTAGTGACCCTTATTAATATGCATAATATTTTTGTGATTGATTACTCCTGCAGCAGCAGCAAAAGTAGTGGTGCGTTCCTACACTTACATACATAGCTCATGTTGATTGTTGTCGATGTCGATACTCTCTCGTTTCCTCCGTTCCCCTCCAATAAATTAAGTATCGAATCGAGGAGAAGTGTGCATGGTAAGAAAAAAAATGTAGTCACAATTACAATCACAAAAAAGCAAAACTCGCTCGTTCATCGCTGCTATTTGCTATGCCATAATGTGAATGTTTTTGGTAGTGGTGAGAGAGTGTGAATGCACTCCATTGTTTCGAACATTGTTTAAGTGTACGTGTTTGAGGAGATGAGGACTACTACTAGTTTAGTACTATTACTACCACCAAATGGGGGACACTTTTTTTTCTATCTCCATTTTTTTTCTTTCATTGATTGTCACGTATCCAATTCTGCTCATGTCGCGATCTAACCCAAACATGCACACCAGAGCAACAGCAAGTCAATTCTTGAGATATGGATCAATACATCTCGTAGAAAATAATAAATAATAGAAAAAAAAATTCCTTTACACACGACGGCTAATAAAGCCGAAGGATGAAGTAATAATACTGAAAATTCGCTTACAATTATAAAATGATGAATATATCTATGCATGTATGTATGTATGTTGGTTTAGTTAGAAGTTTTTGGATGTGATGTGATGCCATGCGATATGAGGAGACTGATGAAGGAGAAGGATAAAAAAGAAATGAAGAGAGGATGCCGTTTCTCTTGTCTTTTCATAACGCAACAATAATCTAACTGCTGTGCACAGTTGATTATTGCAAAAGAAAACAGAAAATAAGTGTTATGCGGCTAAGAAGAGAAGAGAGATGATTATGTAGTTTTTTTTCTGGTATGGCCAGCCAAGGATGATGGCATTCGTCCCATGGGGGCTCTCAATACTATCGATAATATTGTTGTCGATTATGTCGATGTGACTTGACTTGAAAGGTGAACTAAAAGTCTAAAGTGCAATGCATCATATTCATATCATCGTCATCGCGTAGTAACATCAACATCATCCATCGGTTCTCCTCTTCAGAGAGGAGAGGAGGATTGCGATTGTCATAAAAATAAGCGGTTTGAAAATGAGCTTGCTTGATGCCAAGCCAGCATGCGTTGCATGTGGTGTCCTCGCAAAAAAACGAGGAATTAAATGAAACAAACGGACGAACGTTGTTAGTTTGCCTTATTTTTTTGGCATGTCACTATTACTACTACTTTTACTATGACTTTGACTTACGTTATGGATATGGATGAAATGGATGCATCATGTGGCCATCTTATCATATCAGCATTATTCAACGGTTAACAATGACTGCAAAAGACAAAAGGAAGCGAACGAAATATTATTGAAAAAGGATGTCTATTTTTGCAGTTACATGCACAGCGCAACTCCTAGAGAGTCTCATATGGACAAATATAGAAATTTTACTTGAAGTTTTTTTGATTAGATGCGCTATAATGTTGAATGCTTTTTGATTTTTTTAAGGAAGAAGAGAGGAATTGGAAAGGAGAGAAGAGAACCTTGGCACGACCAACGGCGCGACACGACACGACGACATCGTAATCATCATCAGTAAATGGTAGTGACCGACCGCAGCTGCTGCAGTTAAATTCAGTCACCGCAGACATTTCATTGATTCCTTCGACTTTACTACTCATTAATTAAAAGATTGAGGAGAGGAAGCAATCAAAATATTTTGAGGGAGACTGTGGCTCAGCAGCACAAGCTGCATGAATGTGGAAGGAAATTACGTAATTCGAGACATACTTATTCTCCAAAATGGAAAAGCACCTGCCCCAAAGCCAAGCTCAATTTGTGTGCCGAGTAATAATATTGGAAGAGGTGACGGGAAAATCGGAGGAATACGAAGTCAGATCAGCAGATGACTAATGGAATGTGTGTGCGTGCGTGTTCCAGTGAATCAGTAAAATTGGGGATATTATTCATGGACCATCCAACTCAATCAGTTTTATCAATCATCAAACCAAAAAACCAAATACAAAGTGTCAATCAATTTAGGTATCTAATCTTATCGGCGCAGCTGAGGGATTTTCAGTAAATCCTCGTGAAACACCTCATCTCATTTCTTCATCAGCTTCATTTCGTGCCTGTGCCCTGTGCAGCTGTAACTACACTGCTTGAAGTGTAATGTTCCAGTGCCGTTGGGAAATTATTATTATTAGCAGTAGTAGTGTCACTGTTACCGTTCTAAACTCGTAGTTAAGTTTTTCAAAAGTCGACTTGAAAAAGTCGATAGGATTAGGTGAATATGGTCACGGACTGTCCTAAATTCATTGGGGATGTGTCGTTGGATTCTAAGGTAAAAAAAAGAAACCCAGACAGATAAAAACTAAAAACTTTTTTTTTTCAGATTCTGAATAAATAAATTATAAATTCATGTCTACTTTACTACTACCTCAGATTTGGAAAGGGTATTGCTCTTCTTCGTTTTTGGTCATGTTTTATTTTTTGATACCGTAAAGCTCATTCTTCTGTCTTTCTTTCGTAACAGTTATGACACCTGAAAAGGAGGGTAATTTTTAAATGACAAAAAATATGACAGGAGAACACCTACTTGTTTATTTTTATAAAAGTGGTATTTTTTGGCTTCACTTCACTCAGCAATCGGCATAACCATCGTCATTCATGATCAACATGATACGATGATGGCCTTTTGTGGATTCGTCATGTTTTGTTTACAATATTCACGAGAAAAAAAAAGTGACGGTTTCTGTCGTTCTCGAGAGATTGTGATTGGATTGAGGATGGATGAAATCATTGTTCTTCTTCTTCTAAACTGAATATCATTATAGCGCCATCAGAGATAGATCCTTATCGGAGTGAAGCTCTCCGTGTCATAGTCATGTTTTCGTGATGTCAGAGATATTTTATAAATTGTTCTTCTTCTTCTAACTGAATATCATTATAGCGCCATCAGAGATAGATCCTTATCGGAGTGAAGCTCTCCGTGTCATAGTCATGTTTTCGTGATGTCAGAGATATTTTATACGCGCTTTTATTATTGTTATCCAGCGGAGGAGATTAGATATGCTCAATAAAAGAATTTCTCATTGATATCTATAAATGTATGTGTGTAGCTACATCATTCATGATGATTATACATGAATGTATGCACATGTCTTACTTTTTATATCAGATTCTTTTAGTGTGTGGCCGTGGCCCACGCTGCATTAATGATTAATGAAAGTATGCAAATGTTGAACCGATTTTGGATGGTGTTTTCATTCGCACTGTAATTCTTCAAAATGCTTGCTCATTATTAATCACGTAATTTTCGCCAAGCCAAGCCAAAGCCAGGTTTGGCTTATCCTCCAAAAAAAGAACTTTATTGACTGAAGGGGAAACGTGAGTCGGAATAAACGAAATCATTTTCATGATGAAATGAAATGACGAGACGAGGTGAATCGCTGAGTTTAGTTTAGGCAAACTTTTGAATGAAAATGTAGTAGAAACCAATATAGAAAGTAACGTGTCGCAGAACAATTTGAGTTTTGATATTTTCGAAAGAAAAAAGTGTGGATAAGTTTTAAAAGTGAGAGGGTTGAGCCATGTAATTTTGTTGGTGTGGCTCAAACTGTCGATTTTAATTGCATGTTTTCAAGTTAAAACAGTGGTGGTGATGTGAAATTATATAAGTAGGTGCTGGAAAAACTGGATATATTTGGAATGCGAGGATCTTGAAAAGTTTGCGTTGGTAGGCAAGACAAGAGTAAAGAATTGAATTATGGCGAGAAGGGAAATGTTTGAGAATGGCGATCCCGATTATTATTATTATTACAATGTAAGCAAGCAAAAGTAAATCTATATCTTATTGCATCTTCTGTGGATGTGAAAACTGATATGTTTTTCATGTTATCATGATCCTTTTGATGTCTTTGAGTCAAGGAGAAGTGGAGATGTAATACTTATCACCAAATATTTATTTTCAGACATGGACATGATGATTATGATATTGTGAGATGAGATGAAATGGTCTTATGAATGACTTCCATGAATGTCGAATTTTAGATGAATATGTATACATAGAATCAAACTAGGCTAGGCACAAAATATTAATTTGATGGGCTTGGTAGTGTAAATCTTGAGTTCGAGGATTATTTTTAAAATGTGCTGAGCTCAGAAAATAATGGCTTCTTGGAGAAGGAACGAATTGAGTGGTCTTTTAATCTCTCGACACTACTCTCTCAGTCTGTTAGAGAGTGTTAATGAGCAAAAGAGTCGCGATAAGTAATAAATTGAGAAGTTATAGGTTGGGAAAGGATGGATGGATGGATGTGAAAAGAAGAAACAAACTTTTAGCTTTGTTTAGTTTGCGTCTTTTTTTCCCTGTCTCAAAGCAAACTGCATATTTTTGTAGTTTTTGGAGTTGATTAGAAGAGCTTGCAAGTGCCAAATACCACCCATTTTTGGGCTGGTGGTTGTGGCTGGTGAAGGTGGTGTCTGCTCCGGCCATGAAAAAAAAATGATTGAAAATTTTGTATTTACTAAAGACGTATTGTTCTCTTACACATTTTTTATGGACTGAATTGAAAAAGAAGAAGAAGAGCAAGAAAATAGATTTAAATTTTTGGTTACTTTCACAAGTAGAATGGGCTAATAAAGAAAATTTGCAAATCTGTTGAGGAGTTTGGTTGGAGTGGTCGAATTAGA
>JAHZMX010003243.1:0-10765 GCA_027743895.1 Seira musarum
CGTTTACGACGAATTAGCAACATGCTTAACCAAAGTTTCATTAAAGTGACTGGAGATTTCTTAAACGTCCCTCATAATGCAAAACTTTTAATGAGCAAGAACATTTTACTATGGGGTGACTTAAAAACTACACGACAATATGGGAATGAGATATTGAAATTGTTAATAAACAATGAATCCCAAAATGAAAAGAAGCAGTTGAATAAATGGCAATGCTATGCTGTTGATGACCCATTGAACCCACTGCCTTTATTCTGGACATTTTACACTGTCAACAGACATTGGTTAATAAAAACAATGCAACGGTTGGAGGAAGCAGGATCAAAAGTTTTTATCGAAAACTGGTCTGATTGGACATATAGATTACGAAAGCGCATACAACTTTTTTACACATCAACTAAACCAGAAATTCAAATCGACCAGATAACATTGAACAAATTACTTGTACCAATTGCATTGTCTGCTTGTATGCTTATTGTTTCAATAATCGCATTTATAGTAGAAGATATTAGACACGTTAAGGAATTATGTAAACTTGGCTAGAAAAAAATTTGAAAATATATATAAGCGTCGACCAAAAAGGCGTGCGAAACCTTTAACGCGAAGTGAAATATTTCGATTAATTGCTAATATGAGGTGAAAAACCTAACGTAACGTTTTAGGATTTTAAAAAGTAGGGAACATAATGGCTTACTTGGTCCAATAAAAATATAAAACTGATGTTTAGGGCTAGGTTTTAATATATGTACTTTATTAGATTAATAAAAAATAAAATCTGTTACAGTATTGTTCGAAAGGCTCTGTAAATTACGACAGGGGCTGTTTTGTTGTTGGGTTTGGTTAAACTCAATGTCAGTAACGAAACTTGCTTTTAACTGCTAATGTCATGGTGCTTTTACTGAGTAATTACACAATTTTTATTGTTAATCGTTAGAAAATGACACAAATAAGTGAAATGAAGATATGAATTATATCTCCGTTCAATTCAAAACGAATTCAATTACCTAATGCATATGCATACGTATGACTCGATTTCGCGGAATTGCAGTTTGATTCGCTTTAACTAATCTGTAAACCATTGAAAGTTTATGTTGATTTGTGTGTCAGGCTCTAAAAAATTCCATCAATTATATAATTCAATTGAATAATAGTGTGTAGGTATATATTATAGTTCTGCAAAATAATATTTTACACACGTGCCAGTACATATCCGCAAGCTCCAGAGGTTTTGTTAAGACCAACTGCTGCTCACGTCAAACTTCGAATTCAATATTTTTGCTATGAATAATTCATTACTGAAATTACTATTGTCCTGTCTTTCATATCAGACCAGACAAACTTGTTTGCATGCAAAACATTTATAAATTAAAAGGCAATGACTGAGCTTTTACAAGTTCACATTTGCTTTTGACTCGTGCCTGAAGCTGACTCCTTAGATCCAAATACAAAAATTGGTTTCAAGTTCTTGGATCAGGGTAAATACAAGTCTATTTATTTTTTCCAGGAATACACTAAATTTTAATGTATCTTTATCCGAATATTTAGAAAAATGGTTGCAAAGTCGTTCATCGCTTTCTTTGTAATTGCGATCGTGATCGTAGAGAGTTTTGCTGATCTTGATATTGGAACTGGTAACAGCACAGCTCTGGAGACGAGACAAAATCCGATTGTGACATGTGCTGTACGTTGCACTCTTCAATGCCGAAGAAGAAAGTGTAGCTATGGTCGCTGTCGCTATATCAGTTTCGGGACGGTGCAAGTGTCACAGGTGTAGAAGGCGCGACATTGACATTGGTGCAGATTTAGCTGGGTTTGGAGAAGAGGATTAATAAGCATCTTTGCTGCAGAGTCACGTTTCATTACTACATTTTGAATTTCTTATAAAATGACCGTAGTGAAAATAAATTACTTGATTTTGACATTTTAGAATGCTCGAACTGATTAGTAAGGAATTTTATAACCCGTTATGACACCACCTTAAGCACAATTACCACTCTGGAGACGGCGACATTGTCATATTCGACGATGAAGTTTTCAAAGCGTAAAATTGTACATATTGCAGTACAATAGTAAGATTTGAGAGTAGACTTGTAACAAACTGCAAAGAAAGCGAAGGCACAAAAATGTAAACTTTTCTATATCAATCAAACAAGCACGTATGTATATGATCGATTGCAATATAACTTACGGCTGACATAAATCCAAAAGTGACGGAAAAGACGTCCGAAACAGTTAATCCTAGTCCATCTGTGTTGAGGATATGAATGACAATAAGTCTTCTGAGCGAAACGGAAGATGAGCGTGGATTCCTTGGTTTTTGAACATGATTGGAACGGAGTGACCTTAGAATTTTCCCATACTCTCGCATCTATGGATTTTAAATTCATAGTTATGTTAAAACTAAGTCCGTGAATTGAATGACAGGAAGGGACAAACTCCCAAAGACACACCAAAAACTTGTGACAATTTATTGGCCACAAGTAATCTAACAGGGGTAGTCGTGGCTCTTCATGACTTAAATTTTGTTTATTTTATTTAATTCGTTTCGTACCTTTGTCAAAGCTCGGGCTGAGTTGTACATTGTCAAACTTTCATAAATGAGGAGAATAAAAACCATGATAAGGGTAAGGCTTGCTGAATAAAGGTTTTGGAACAGGATGAGAAGTACGTACAGGGTTGTAGCAAATATATCAATGATAGTTGTGAAGGTCATTATTGATACTACTTGATTCAGGGTTGAAAAAGCCTGTACTACCTTGACAAACATAAAGCAACCCTAGAAATTCAAAAAAATAGTCAGTAATTAAGTAGTTAATTACAACTACAGCTAAAATTTTAAAGTTTGGTAAATGAAACCGGATGAGTTTTTTTGGCGTCTCCTATTTCGAGTTTTTTTACTTACCTCATTGCTTGACACGCTGAAATATTTGAGAGATCCTTGAAAATTGTCAACGAAATGGAAAGCAATATTAATGAAAATTTTTGAGACAAAGTAAACGAACGCAGTGCTCGAATACGATACAAATATTCTGTCGATTTCTGTCCATGAGAACATCGAAGCCCCGATCTTTTGAAAAATGTTCATTTCATTGAAGTTTTTTATGGGTTTCAAATTAAATGTCCGAACGACATGGTCCCACGACTCCAGGATATTTGATTTTATACCAAAGGATAATTGAAAAGAGACTATAATGGTGAAACTGAAAAATATCAGGATAAAGCAGTGAAAACTAAACTCGGCTGTCATGTTAACCCACATTTTCTTGTTTCTAGCTTTAGTTCTTTCGTCATGGAAAGGGTTATGAAAGAGAAGTAATTTTTTATCACTAGCTTCATTTAAAAAATCAAGTATTCTTTTTTGTGTTGTTGGCAAACTCAGTAAAAACAAGTAAACAAGGCTTGCAATGCCGGTAACAGCCCCAAGGATGAAGCCACAAAACGCACTTGGTCCCGGTAGCGTACCAATAACAAATCGTCCAGTTCTGATCGAAATAAGCATATGAAGAGATATAAGTAGAAAGCGAATCATCATAATGCCCGAAAACATAAGCCAAAATACAAATATTGTCAGCATACCCAAAAATTACATTAATAATTTGGATACAAAATGGGTCCGTACCTGGCAAAAACGGCTTCGCTCCAACTTTAAAGTATTTTTGTCGTCACTGATTACTTTAAATGGATGCACGAGCAAATAATAACCTAAGTTAGATAAAATATCTCAAAAATAGATCACAATGAACTGGAAACGTGTGCATTACAAAGACGGGCTCTTGTTTACGCCTCATTTTGGCTTCAGGAACGACACGATTGAGAAACTGAGGCAATCAATGTTTTTGGATTTGACAGCTTTGCTACAAACATTTGAAGTAGTATTTATGTTTGTAATTGGTTGACTTTTAATAGTGACGTAGTCTGTTTATGTGAAGAAAACAATTTCTTTAATTGACATTTCCCACGCCAATTTTATGTACAACAACAACACGAGGGCGTGAAATACAAATAGAAATTTAAATAGCGTAGTAAAACAGACGTAGGCTGTCAGACCTCGAATAGTTTTTTGCGTACTTGATCGGACTCAGTTATTCTGTCAGAGAAAGAAGTTCGTTTGCTATTGCGTTTTAACACATTTCAATATTTGCTATCATCTTGCACTGCATTCATCTAAAAATCGATAATTAGATTCTGCGGAACTTCTCCTTTCTTGAAATATTTTGTAGGGCATCAATACTTTTCGGATGCAACTAGCAGAGTGAGTCGTTCCTCGTTTTTAATTGCGGTTAATTCGATAATTGATACACAACAAAAGGCATATTATACTGTGACAGATGGTCCGCAAAGTTTTCGATTTATTAAACATAATATATAAAAATTGTTACGTGCTTTTTAGAGAGAAGACACACTTGATGACTTTTTTTCAGACAAATTTTTTAACGCATAAAACTGTGCGGATTGCAGAATGATTGTCACATTCGAAAGTAGATTTGTAGCAAACTGTAAAACAAATTAAAATTCACACGTCGAGAATGGATGAATTCCTTCAATAATTGTAAATATCTATCTAGGATAAACTGTAGTATTATCTAAGAAAGTAATGATGCACTTACACTTGAAACAAATCCAAACGTGAAACAGAATACATCGGAAAACGATAAGCCAAATGTTTCTGTGCTGAGAAGGCGAAGAGCAATCAATCTTCTCAGTAATATTCCAGAGCTTGCTGATGTGCCCAGCCTTTGACCATGATTTGATCGAAATGACTTTAAATATTTTCCGTATTGGCGCATCTAATCACAGAAAGTTTAAGCAGATTTTTTCGATAAAGCATTATTGAATTCATACAATATCCTGAAATTCCATTGTTAATAATCTCCTCCCCCCAACTATCCCACCCTGTACAAAATCCCCCTCCAATAATCCTTCCCTGGATATAACTCCCTCCATAAAAATCCCATCGTTGACGAAAACTTCCGCTGAATAACTCTCGAAAGTAGTAACTATTGGAGAAATATTTGTGTCCAGGATGAATTTTCGGAGGGGTTATTGTCCAAGAAGGGATTATTGTCGGGTATTTTGTCCGGGCAGGATAATTGGGGGATTGAGTCTAGGGGGATTATTGAAAAGAAGTTTATTATGTTAATCCGAATTCATTGTCTATTTGAAAATGAAACAAGTCTCACCTTTGACAAGGCTTGCGCAGAATTGTACATTGCCAGACATTCATAAACTAAAGCAACTGACATGAAGGAGATAGCAAAACTTATTGAAAGTTTGTTTGATGAAAAACAGTAGTAGTACATATAGTGTTGTGACAAATGCAGCAAAAACAGTGGCAAAGGTTAGTACACCAACAGTTTGATTTAAGATCGCAAAATTTGTCTCCAAGTTAACAAAGATGACCAAGCACTACAATAGAAGAAAACCTTTGGTTGTTTTAGAATGCCGTAAACCTGCATAAATAGTAAGCACATCATTGACTGACACAGCTTCATGTACTAATTTTGAATTTTAATGAAAATTAAAAAAATGTTAGCGTCATGTATTTTGTAAAGTGATTCCATTGAATGGTTGGAACACTTTAAAAGATAAACTGATTGACGGATTCCGTGAAAATCTTCCAAAGTTCAGGAATTTTTATTTGCTTGCATTTTGTAAAAAAACGTGATTAGTTGCGGA
Source organism: Seira musarum (assembly GCA_027743895.1). Classification (NCBI taxonomy): domain Eukaryota; kingdom Metazoa; phylum Arthropoda; class Collembola; order Entomobryomorpha; family Entomobryidae; genus Seira; species Seira musarum. The sequence goes on from JAHZMX010003243.1 coordinate 5,677, forward strand.
GCTTTCCTTATCATTTAAAGGCAACCTTCGTGTTACCAAGGCAATCCCAGACAGTACGATTTATTACGTAGCTGAGCTTGCGAAGCTAGTACTGAGAATGATGAGTCCGTCCGTCTGTCCGTGCTCGCGATAACTGCAAAAAACTGTTTCCTTTGACAGCTTATGGATCTTTAGAGACATTGAAACAGTATTCTGAGAACATCTTTTTTCGTATTTAACCCTTTTCCTCAGCATCGTGTCAACATCTGTATTAACAGCTTTATTTTGAATGAAGATGTATTGAAACAGCCTCAGCCACATGTCAACATCTGTATTAACAGCTTTATTTTGAATGAAGATGTTATGTGTAATCTGTGAAATTCACATTTATGTAGTGATATCTCAATCTTACCTCTTCGTTTGTTAACGTCAAGTATCTAAGAGATCCTTCCACATTCTTCACAAAATTGTATGAAATATTTTTAAATGTTTTGGATACCAAATACACGCACGCGATAGCCGAATACAGTAAAAGGACCCTATCAAACTCACCCCACAACAAAATGGAGCCTACAATTCTTGAAAATGTGTTCAACTCATTGAAGCTACTTCTTGTTTCTCTACTGAAACTATAAGCAAATTGATTCCACTGCCCTACGATTATTTTTCTGTAATCCATTTTGATATTCATGACCATAACGATGGCAATACTTAAAAACATTAAAATAAAACAGTGAAATGTGAACTCCTTTACCAACTTCCACCATATTTTGTTTTTTGATTTGGTGTCGCTAGATGCATTATTTCCAACATCGTTAAAAAACCTCAGCAATTTTCTCTTAGTTGTCGGCAAGCTCATAATCACTAAATAGAGCATGCTAACTGAGAAATTTGAAACACTCAATAATAAATGCACAGAACGTACTCGGTCCCGGAAAAGCATCTTGATAGAACCTATCTGTTCTTGCTGCTACCATCAGTTGAGCCGAAATAAAAATCAATCGCAGCAGTATGAGTGCCTAATGGACATTAGAACATTTACATCAACTTTTCCAGAAATATTGTTCGAATCATATAAATTGTATGTACAAAACCTACCTGTCTTATATGACTATGCTTCGAACGATAATTATTCTCTTTGTCGCGGACAATTCTGAATGGATGTGCAACCAAATAGTAACCCAGGTTAATGAAATATCTGAGAAGTAGATCACTGTGCACTGGGAATGGTTGTAGAACAGAAACGAATGTTCTTTTTGGCTTCATTTTGTGTGTAATTTTATTTGCATGGTCTAATACGTGTGTGGACATATTTGAACGAGGATACAGAGCAAAAAATAGTTGGAATTGCGCGGAACGAACCACGACCATTTCAAGTTTAAATGTGTTTATCATCGAACCTTGTATGTGTACGTAATTTTCTTAATGGGTGTTTGCATTATTACAATCCATGAAGGAACGTTGGGAGCGTAAATTAAATAGAAAGAACACATACGGTTGCACGAAGAAGCACTCCAATGTGCAAACAAACAATGTATTTAACAATTTGTTTACCATTTCGAACAAGCTTTAAAAATTAAATTGAACAAATCGTAAGTCACTACCAATTATGTTCCGATAACGACGCTGCACTCGTAGGTGGCTATACAACATTAACACTAACGAAACACATTCCTAGGCGTTGTCCTTGTAACAACATTGCAATTATAAAGCTATTCAGACACTTTATATATACAAAAATTATTTGTATAGGTACAATAATAAATACTTAAATTTCAAGTTGATTATTTTTGACTCCCCATCACTTCTGATGCTAATTTTGTATCGCCAATTAACTACACAAACCGTACAAAACTATAAACCGACAAAAATTAATATTTACTAACAAGGGAACATTTTCTACTGTACCCCCCTAGTCGCATAAAAGAAATGTATCATCTGAATCAGTTTTTTACGCTGATCACGAATCTGTTTTTAAATCACAGCAAAAATGTCGGCGTGATTTTGAATATTAATTTTTGTATGCGGATTTGTATATCTACAATGCATTGGAATATACAACCCTGAATGAGTGTTAACACCCCTATGCAAAATCGGCTGTGGCAGGTATTTTTAATTTCGGAGCACAGTAACACCGAACCTACCCACCACTTTGTGTTAGGAACGGTATCCCACGATTATTCAAGTTTGCGTAAGGCTGTTGATCCCAACCAAAATAATTGAGATTTTGACATAAAATATTTTTGCTGTGAATTAAACACAGATTCGTAATCAGCATCAAAAACTGATTCAGACGATGCATTTCTTATGTGCGATTACGGGGGTACAGTAGAAAATGTTCCCTTGTAAGCATAAAATAGTATGAAAAAGTTAGGTGTTCAATAAGGCGAGGAAACATTTGACGAGTTATTTCCTGACGAAGTTTTTAAAGCATAAAACTGCACGGATTGCAAAATAATTGTCACATTCGAAAGGAGGTTTGTGGCAAACTGCAAAACATATTGTAATATTCATGAATGAATGAACTTTTTCAATAAATTTTAACTAACGAGAAAAGTGCTTTAGGTTTGCATAAATTAAAGTCGAATCCTTTATGCACGATTCACGTTAGTGAAAGATATACATACACACTTACACTTGAAATAAATCCAAACGTAAAACAGAATACATTGGAAAACGATAAGCCAAATGTGTCAGTGCTAAGAAGACGGAGAGCAATCAATCTCCTGATTTGAATTCCAGAGCTTGTTGACGTGACCAGTGTTTTACCACGACTTTGTCGAAATGACGATAAACGTTTTCCGTATAGATGCATCTAATAAAGAGAAAGTAAAAGCAGAGATTTTCTCGAACAGGCTTGGTTGAATTTACTGTCCATTTTTTAAATTAACCAACTCATACCTTTGATGACGCTTGAGCAGAATTGTACATTGCCAGGCATTCATAAACAAGCATAACTGACACCAAGATCGAAGCAAAACTTACGGAAAGGTTGATAGTGAAAAACATCAGCAGAACAAACAGTGTCATAGCAAATACAGCAAACACTGTGACGAAGGTCAGTATACCAAAAGTTTGATTTAAGATCCCAAAATTTCTTTCCAATTCGACAAAGGTAGCCAAACACTACAATGTAAGAAGTCGAGATTAATAACTGGAGTAGTTTGAAATATTAGCATTAATTTTAAAAGAGAATATTATTTTTAAAATGTGTTAGCGTCAATCATTTTAGTTAAATAATTGAATAAATAGTTAATAAAAAGATTTAACTTGTCTAAATCGTTTTCTGACATTTTCGTGAAAAAATATTTGGCAACATAATTAATTGAAAACGTTTCTTTAAGTGAAAAAGCAACCTTCATGTTACCATGTAAACCTCAAACTTAGACAGTTCTTTAGTCACATTTTCAAATAATTTATTTCTAATATAAGTGTGATGTATAATCGTAGAAATGTGTATTTATGTAGATAAATTTTACCTCTTCGTTTGTTAAAGCAAAGTACTTAAGCGATCCTTGAACATTCTCCACAAAGTTGTAGGCAATACTTCGAAATGTCCTGGATACAAAGTAGATGCATGCGATAGTTGAATAAAGTAGAAAGACTCTGTCGAGTTCGCCCCAAAACAAGAAAGTGCCTACGATCTTTGAAAATATGTTCAACTCATTAAAGTCAGCTCTTGTTTGCCTATTGAAACCCTGAGCAAATTGATTCCACTGCGATAAGATTATGTTTCTAAAGCCAATTCTCATATTCATGAGGATTGCGACGGCTATACTTAAAAACATTGAAATGAAGCAGTGAAAGGTGAACTCGTTTACCTTTTTCCACCAAACTTTGTTTTTAGCTTTGGCGTTTTCATCGTTGCAGTTTCTACTTTTCAACAAGATGTTACTTTGTGACCTGTTCCCAATGTCGTTAAAAAACCTAAGTAATTTTCTATTAGTACTCGGCAAGCTCATGATCACTAAATAGAACAAGCTAACTGCAAAATTCGAGATACGCATGATAAATGTACAGAAAGTACTCGGTCCAGGTAAGGTATCCAGTTTGGACACATCCATTTTTAACGCTACCATCAGTTGAGCCGAAACAATTATCAGTCGCAGCAGTATGAGTACCTAGAAAACATTATAGAACATTTTCATTAACTTTTCCAAAATTAATTTTCGGGTGAATTAAATTATATGTTCAAAACGAACCTGTCGTATGCGACTATGTTTGGACTGATAATTATTTTCTCTGTCGCGGATAATTTTAAATGGATGCGCAACCAAATAGTAACCAAGGTTAATGAAATATCTGAGAAATAGATCGCTGTATAGAGGGAATGGTTGTAAAGCAGGAATGGGCATTTTTTTTGACTTCGGTTTGTGAAATTTTTAGACAAAATGCTTATTTTTTAAAGAAAATTTTTAGCTTGAGGAGAGAACAAAAAATATTCAAAATGGTGCGGTATATTAAGGTATAGGTGGATCCCATTATCAATCATTTATTCTTGCAAATATTTTCTTCCCACTCCCACTTGTACGAGTATGCAATTTTCTAAATGGATATTTGTCATCGTTATAACATGGGTAAGCAATGATGTCTCTACCTCGAAATACTTATATAGCCGAATTGCAATCAGGCAATGCATTTGATAAGTGGTTTACTACTTGAAACAGAATTAAAAAATGAATTCGATAAATTCATGGGTGACAACATAATATTTACGTCACTAAAACGCTCAAAAACGTTCACATGACGTCTTACTTTTTGCTTCAGAAAGTATTCCAAAAAACAGCTCTTATTCCAATTCTGCGACCGCGACAAATACAGCTTGAGGTAGGTGAAAGAAGACCGAGGCTTTGAGAGACAACTTTTCTTCACTTTGCTTTTATGCTCAAGGAAATGACTTAAAATAAGTTAATCGAACCCAATCTAGCCACAGCTCATACGCTCTTTATTCCCCCATTATTACTACAAAGATAATAAAGCTGTTACTACAGCTGTAAAGACGTAGATGAGGAAAAGGGTTAAATACGAAAAAGATGTTCTCAGAATACTGTCTCAATCTCTCCAAAGATCCATAAGCTGTCAAAGAAAACAGTTTTTTGCAGTTGAATCC
>JAHZMX010003244.1:0-17191 GCA_027743895.1 Seira musarum
TCAGGGAATGCCATTGACGGTTAGATGACATCGGATTCGTAATCTACGCTACGAATTACCCCAGACTAGTCATCTCACTTGTCGTAGTTCGCCTATCAGTTCATGAGCTTCCCTAGTAAGCAACGCTTACAAAGGAGACAATGTTTATCGTTTGATTGAGCCCAGGCAGTCGGTTCGATTTGAAGGAATTCTAGACTTATTTGAACACGGTGTTGAAATTTATTCAAGGACTTTTTCCACTCGTTTTGACCTTTCAAGGTTTGCAATTCCGGACAATATTACAATTAAAATTAACAAAGGACATTCGGTTGTGGACTCTGAGCAATCATTTCAACTGGGATCCGAATTATTACACATGCAAGGTGAACTCGTCCTATCTCATTACGCCGACGCTGATCCAAGAAATGCTTTTTTGTCGGAAAGTGTTTCCAAACGTCGTATGGAGTTTCTTGAAAAAATGAGACTATATCCACGTGTAAAGGATATTGCAGAAGATATATTGACATCCTATAAGACTATATTCCGCTCAGAACTGTATTCGACTAGATATGATTATTCAATGATGAATCAGGTAATGCGTAAACTTTTGATGGAAAGAGAAATGACCATGCTTATAAAGTCTTTAAGTATATGCAACAAAACTGCCTTTATTTCACCTCAATATTTGGCAGCAGAAGTACTACAATCCCTCCGAACTAAGGGGATCTCTAAGGCTTATATTGGAGAAGATTCAAAATTTGCACTAAAAACATTTCTCCTTGCAAAAGGACTAGTTTTTCCGCAGTTAATAAAGCAACTAAAATTTTCATTCGAATCTGGAGTGTGGAAATGGTGGTCAGATTATTTTAGAGAGACACATGTCAAACCGAACTCGTGGACTGTTGTTCGGGCTCCGGAGGCGCCTAATGTAGCTCACGGAAATGTCGTTATTTTATTTACGCTATTGCTAATTGGTCTTATACTTGCAAGTGTTTCATTTCTAGTTGAAGTGAGAATCAAGTTAGCTGCTACGACAGTAGCAATTATTTTGAGCCTATTGTCAGCAGCGAGAAAAATAAAATCGGTTCTACAATATAAAAGGAAGTTCTAGTCAGGTGTTCGAGAGTCACAGATTTTTTCCTCTGTATAAATTTTGTGGAAAATTCTGATTTAATAAATATAAAAAAATCTGTTGAATTTCACATTAAATTGCAACCGTTTCTTCGGTTAGAGTGGTCAAATCATTCTTTCTTAGCACAAAACTCTGCGTCAATTGTAGTTCAAGGAACAATAAGAGTTTAATGCATGCGTTTTCCTTTGTCATATTTAAACAAAACTGACAGTCGAGGATTTTGACAATGCTCTCATTCTTTTGACCAGGGGAGTAGTGTAAATACGGTTTCACGAGCCCGTCGTCGAATTTAAAAATTTATTTGAAGATGAAGAGAAGCGTTTTTACCCTCGTGTCCTTTGTTCGTTCACCCTCTAGTTGATCATTCTTTTCATGCTTATTTTCGTTTTTACTTACCAATGCCATTGAATGAAAAAGGTTGTGGTGTTGAAGAGCGAGCACGAGCGAGCAAAGTGGTGGAATAGAAGAAAGAAGGGAAGTCCAGTCCAGTTTAGCTGAAATGAGTACGACTGAAAAGAGAGTGTGTTTACCCTTGTCTCCTTTGTTCGTTCTCAAGTTGACTCTTTCAATGGCAAAACATGAAGTTGCATGGAACGAATTTCTTATGTGAGCAATGGTGAACAACAAGGAAGCAGGAATGCTTGGAGTGTGTTCTTTGTCCGATAAAGTTGAAAATATTTTTGAGAGAACGTCACGTTTTTGATGATTTGGCAAAAATTTTTAATTCGAGTTTATCTCATTTTAAACATGTTACATGAAATAAGTATAATTTGAATTCGCAAAATATGATTATTTGTAAAATGCTGCAATAAAAATATTCACTAAAGTATGTAAAATTCAACGTGAAAATTAAATCAAAACGAAATACGTCATCTTCAGCTAGAAAATATGAAATTAAAATTGTTGAAGTTTAGCTAAATAATAATAGAAGGAAACTCAACATGCGTATTATTTTGTGCGCTTATTTTCATTTTCTTCCTGCAATATCTCCTTTCCTCCAACAGTTTCTTGCAAGAACGATTATAATCCAGAGCTGGATTAATACGAAGCCATCGGTCTACTTGACTGCCATATGAAACATTACCATTTTTCATGTTCCCTGTGATTCGAGCCAGCTTGCACAGATTCAGTTCGAGCGTCTGCTTTGTGTCGTCAGGTTTCTATTGCAAATCAAAGAAACGAAAGAACCCACATTTTTTAATAGGATGAAATAGGAGGGATGCATACAAAATAATTTTTCAGTCAAAACAAATTAAAAGGCTCACTTGACACTCAAACGTGTAGTTTGAAAAGAGTATTTCAGGATTCTGATAGAGCTGAAAAGGGATGTTTGTCCGTGTCGAATTAATCGTTTGCCTACCTCCACCTTTGGTTGGTTTTGCCTTCCCAACAGAGTTTGGTTTGAATGGAATAGGGAGAGCATTTTTTCCTTCTTTTCCAAAATCACAATTGCTCGCTTTTGTGGTTTTCAAGATTAGCCCATTCACCTTTTCCTTTTTGATTGCACAGTACGACCCACTTTTGGTGAAAAAATACACACAATTTTTTTCTTTCACACACAAACGACATGGAGTTTCACGTTTGCAGGCAAATGCAATGAAAATGCAAACCAGTAAAATCAGAGCACACTTCATTTTTCTTGATTTTCAACCGAATTTCCGAAACTGTACGATGAAGCTAGACTATGTGAATTGATCAACTTGTATGTATGTGGTTGCGTTGAGGTTCTGGTGACAAGTGAAGATGAAAGTGTGAAAAACATGATGCGTAAAAAAATGTTTACATGATTTAACGCGTGCATGACCTTGTTCTTTTTCCGAATGCTTAGGACAAAACGTAAATAGCTTGTGATGACTAATGAACTTACGTAATGTAATAAATTTCGGATGGCTTAAGGTTGCGTTTTGCTCTAGTAAATATGATAATTCGGTTGCGTTTTTTAGAGAAAAGATAGGATTTATTTAAAATGAACACCAATTTTAGAAATTAATTTTTTGAGATGCTGAAATGTTTCATTAGAGAAGGAAAAAATGAATAAAGAAAATTTGTTCACAAATTGAAAATTTAAAACTTATGCTACAAAATTTTTGCAAAACTGTTTTAAATAGCAAAAATGGGAAGCCTACAAACTAAGTACAATCTTATTGAACCTAATCACCTTCAAATAACACGACTTTGACACAATACAGTAAAATTTTACCATTTCAAAATTTATACCTAGGAAAGGTGGAAGTGAGAAAGTTAAATTTAAATGAATGGAATGTTACTATTACGTTAAAATATGCCAGATTGATTTTCAGAAAATCCTAAAAGCTAAATAAACAATATTTGTAAAATTATTGTAAAAACTATTTATAGAATTTCCAAACTATTTTAAATTGCACAAGATCTTAAATGTATTCCGTTGCATCCAATAAAAAATATTTGACTTTGAATGAAATAATGATCACTGCTTAATTAAAATTACACAATCTAAAAAGTAGTAAATTAAGCAGAAAGGAGCTCACATATTTAACTCAGTAACTTAAATGACTAAACTATAAACACTTGAGTGACTTAATTTCATACTTAAACTTAATAAATTTTTTTTGCGTTTTTTGTTTTTTTTTGTGTTAACAACTAAAGTTTAAATTTATCATTACGAAATCAGTTTAAAAATTCTAGTTTCTAGAAAATTGTTAAATAGGACTAGACTAAGATCAATAAAAAATGAGATGTTAATCACGACAATATTGCAACTTAATAAACTCACACTGACTTAAAATTCTATTCTTAAAAATTCAAAAAAATCTTGAAAAATCAAATTTTCGATAAACTAAATCTGCTTAATCTATTTATCCATTAATCTATCTAAAGCTTTAACGTAATATACATATTTCTGTTTTCCCCGAATAAAAAAAAATGATTTGCGTTTCTACTGAATTTTTTTTTGTTTCTAAAAATTCTAAGTGATCAAATTAAGATTAATTTTTCTGGGGAGACAGTATTAACTAGAGCTTTCAGTAATATGAAAAAACTGGAGTGACAATTATGCAATATTGAAACAAACTAACACTAAATTAATATAATATTTTCAAAGAATGTAAACTATGCTTCACTAAAACTTGAAAACTAACTAAAGTATTTAAGTGGTTAAAACGTACTATTTAAATTTTTAAAGGAAAAGTATATATTTAAAAACCTATAATTTAATTAAACTAACTAAAATCTCATCTAGTAAAACTCATTTCCAATTTTTTCCATTTCCCAATCAATTTTCATGTCAATCCTGAACTCAATACTCAATGTCAAACAACACCTTTGCCCGTTTTTTAATTTCATTTTTACGTTTCTCGTAGAGTTCTAATGCCTGACACTCCTCCTCAGCCCCCAACTCGTCTTGAGCACTGGCAAACAGACATGCAACTTTGTGCAAGGATTTCTGGTACTGAGCTTCAGCAAAAGCAAGCATGGCATTATTAATGGTTTCGCCCAAATTAACGAGAAGAGCTTGAGCTTCTTTTAAGTTCATGTTTACGCATGATCCGCGAAGAGCATTTTTAGTCTTAAAAACATTAACAAAAACCCCGGGATTTTTTTCAATTTGTCCTGTTTTTGTGTTTTTTTCCTCAAGATCCCAAATTGAATAACCCACTGCGACTGTCCCAAATTTTTTTTATTTCTTTGCTTGTGTTATAGAAACGACGAGACGAACTTGAAATGCTCATTGCATTTACAGGCTCAGAAAATGGGCTTTCTTCTTCAGTTTTAATTTTCCCTGTAACACCCATATTGGTGTTATTATAAAACGTGAAGAACATTTGTTTTTCCTCAGTTGGGGGCTCAGGAGGTTGCTCATTTTCAGAAACAAAATTTGCTTCCTCAACAAATGATAAAGTGTTTGTATTTGCCCTACCTTTAAAGGGTGAAACTTTAGTGGTTGGTGAGCGAAGAGGGGATGCATTTCGCTTGGTACCAGATGTACCTGGAAGGGGTGAGTTGAACTTTTTCACACTGGTTGATGGCTGCTCTTTATTAGGCCTTTATGGTGTCCAGTCGGATACCCACTCTTTTTTGCCTTTCTTATTTGGAGGTTGGATTGGAGAAAGTGGCTCGAAAGCCAAGTCCCTCAAAGAATTTGTTTCATCAAACGCAGTCACCGGGGAAGAAGTGGTTCTTGCGTACTCAAACCCATTTTTGAACAACTTTTTGCGGTCAATTTTTTCCTGAAAAAATTAATAAACGAGTTTAAGTAAAATTTCTGCGGACGAAAGGAAATTTGTTAAAAAGGAAAGTCAAAGTACCTACCTGCATTATGAAGTCAATATCATCCTTTCCTCTGATTACAACGTGTTTGGAAGGGGAATATAGTGTTCCCTCTTCAAGAAATACCCGCAGTGGGTACCTCCTTCGCAAAGCCCTTCTAAACATTCTTCCCTTTTTGTCTGCGTCTTGTTCTTCAAAAATGGCTTGCTGTTCTTCATCTCCAATGTGCTGTAGTTCAAGGTGACACATTCCTTCTTCGGGTTGGATATTAATAGTATCAAGAAAAGAAGGGTCCAGACGAAAAAGCGTCTTTGGACCAGTGTGGACTGTGGCATCTGGAAAGTTTTGGCTCACCACGGAAGGATCTTCTTGAAAGGGAACCTTTATTTTTTGAGGGATGTGGTTCGTAATGTTTTGCTCGTCTGAAAATGAATACAACAAATGTATAAGGCAGAATTAATGGAATTCATGACTGTAATGGAACAAATGTAGTACAACAACTTAAAAACTAGTATGATCAAGTATTTTAAAATTTCTCGTTAGAAAATTTATCACTCACCAATTTTGAGAGACATGGTGAAAATTTGGGAATGAATCTTCAGGGAAATATGAGACTTCTGCAAAAATAAGCTTAAAAATCGTTTCTTACTTGTATATATTATCAACCAAGAGAGGCAGTAGTGATCAGCTAGAGAAAGCTAAAAATCGAATGAAAAGATTGAAGATGGTGAGGCTATTTATATTACTCCAAAATCATCTCTTGGTCTCCCTCTAATTTGTTGTGACCAAAAGCAATTGAATGAATCCCTAATGGGGGAAGTAAAAAGCGTGAACAAGTAAAACTACACAAAGCCAATTTTTCCTGACTGATCATTTCAATTTTTTGTTCTCTTCTTCTCAATAAATTTAATTTCACGGAAGAACAATTTTTACTAAACAATGCCTCTTTGTATTTATTAAAATTGTAATGACGCATCAATAAATTTCTTTTCAACCCTTTGAGTCTCAGTTTTTCTGTTTCGTCTTCCAATAAAATACTGTAACACTTCTTTTTTAGGCAGACGTATTTTATTATTCGTTTTGTCCCGGTTTCCCCTTTCCATTTTCCCAAAACACCTTTCATGCTATTGCTATAAAGAGGGTGCGTGTCGTCTAAAAAGCTCATGTCGATGATGGGATCCCCTTCAAATTTTAGCTGGGTGAGATGGAACAATAGCTCCGGGTACTGACATCCGACCGAGAGCATTGCACTATCAGTATCTGCAATTTATTGGATCATAAAATTTTTTTCTTTAATTTTCCATTGGAATCTCATTTAAGAAATATTAGAGATTTGCATACCAAAATCGATAAAGGCCATAAAATAAATTTCATGCAACATAAACTTTCCTAATTTAGGACGCCACCAGCTGCGCGTAAGCAAATTTCCATAATACAATTTCCAAAGCAATAAACTTAGTTTTCTACAAATCACAAGACAATTGATTTAAAAAAATGTCGTAACTTACCGGAATAAAGAATATCAAAATGAATTCTTTGAGACGAAAAATACGGTTTCATTGCCAAATAGTAATGAGAATAAATTAAATGTTTTGCTCTCTCCAAAATGCAGCTGCTGATAAGTAAATGGTTATTTATCAACGTTGTTTTTGGACTTGACTCAATGATGCATAAATTTGATCCTAGTATATGAAAGCCCTTAAATGTCGGTTTAGAAATTAGTTTTTTTGCTTGCTGCTGACATTTGACCAAGTCAATGTTCGTGAATTCCTCAATATTAATTCCAGCAAAACCGTAGGCTGAATTGCACTAAAAGAATAAAAAAATATTATGTAAATGCAGAAATTATACCTCTAATTTATGCAGTGTTCTCATCATTTCACACGTTGAATTTCGTCTGGCTTCTGTCGCTTGCATTATGTAATCTTTCATGAATGGGCCCATTCTATACTCATAAATCTCAGAAATTTTTTTGATCGTAACGCCGCCGATACGCAAGTATAATTTTAACATAAAATGATGCAACGTGTAGTCTTTTTTGTTATACAAGTTTAGGCTTAATTGTTTTTGTTTAAACTGATGCATGAAGCTTCTTCCTTTCTCATCCGTAAAGTTTTTTTGGAACTCAGAAGCTTTTTCTCCATCAATAATGAGTTGTTCGGGCATCAACGGAAATGAATTATAAAAATCATGGTATTCAGGATCAATATCCAAATCGCATGTGATAAGAAATCCAACTCTTCCATTGTCAGGATAATTCATCACATTAAACCGTTGGACTTCGTCATCTGAAAGCTTCTTGTAACCGCCAAATGGCAAATTCTGCACCATGGCATAGCTGTACAGTTGATTCACATCCAACATTATCATAGAAAGCGGATCTTTTTTTTCGTCGTAACCTCCAACATCCACATTATTACATTCCTCATATCTTTTTGTAAAAAATACTACTCCACCCCTTAATGATCGTTTGCATGCCAAGTATAAAGAGGGGCAAGTAATATATTCCAATTGAACTTCACTGCTTCCAATACATAGTTTAAAACTTCGACTGGGTAGGGAGAGAAAGGCAAGCATCTCAACCTTATGAAGCTGAAATGTGAGCCTTTGAAATGTCATAACTACATCACTTAAGCACAATGTGTCCACTAAACAATACAATTGCATGTAGTCATTCAGATTTTTACATTTAAACCTTTTGTAGATTCTGCTTGCGTGATTCCATTCCTCTTGTGAAATATTTGTGTCAGTTAGTTTATGAAAGAAGTGTTCGATGGATGGCAAATCTTCTCTATTCTCAAATATGTTTTTGTGATTAATAAAATCATAGCAGAAATATTGCTTTAGTATGAGATCGTCAATGATATCCTCATAATTTTTAAAGACAAATGTCATATTTCTAAAATTGTGAATGCCAGACGTTCGTACAATTTTTATCAAATCCTTTAGTGGAAAAGGTAGATGCAGGTATGAATCCATGAAATTTGCCTTGTTAAAACGTAAATTAATAAAGTTGGAGCTTGACTTGGCAATGCAGTTTACTCTATTCACAGAATTATGATTCAATCCTCTTAATAACATCAGAGCATCAAATTTTGCAAAGTTGTGGGAAACTGCTGTCAGTGATGAATATTGCTGCGCTTGTAAGTTACATTCACCATGAGCATAGCCAGCGATGGCTCCCGGAGCAATCATTTCATTTGGATTTAGTGCAGATGGTATGGGGAATGCTGAGTGATTGTGGTGAACTACACTGACTTCGCCCGGCTCGATTTCTTTCAGGCAAATGGAGCATGTGCTGCTTTGTAATCTCTGATTTCCTTCTGGTGTTTCAATAATTTTCTCCTTAAACTCCTGGGTTTGAGGCAGGTATTTTTGACTAATTTTGTCGATCAAATCAATGAAAACCAAGTCGGCGTCCATTCCAGTATAAAGCCCATATTCAAGTACACTCTTCTGTGTTACTAATACATAACTGAAGGAGATTGGCTCAAGAACTGCTTCAACTTTCCCTTCGCATGCCTTGTCGTTTAGAATTGACTCAAAGTCAAAAAAGAGACAGAGACTAAGAGGCAAACTATATTGAGCTAAATCGACTTTGTAATGTTTACCGTGAGGCATAAATTTCAGACTTCTTCCTCCATGCTCTTTGCACAAAACAGAGTGCGTCTCCTTTTTTTCAACTGTATTGAAACGCCCCAAACAAAACAGGCAATAGTAATATTTATGATGACGCGGTGAAAGGAATTTGTCAATGTTGAACAGATACAAAAAATGTCCTCTGTTTTCATTGCTCAGTAAAAGCAGATTAACATGGATGGATTTAATGCGACTAGTCATGTAAATCGGGTGCGTCTGTTCATCGCTGAAACCAAAAACACACACAGAGAAACTTCCATTTTGCTTTTCAAACTTTGAAATATGCGCAATCGTGATATCATCGGGAAGACCGCTAAAATCAATTAATTCATTGTGTTTATTTTCTTCCACAATCGCACGATATTTTGAAAGGGTTTCAATTTCTTTCTTTGTTTTTAGACCTAAGTAGGCAGCAAAAATACAAAAATGAAAACACTTTGTTCGTACGTTCACATTTCCTACACCCTGACGACGACGAAGTTCTACAGGTAAGGGAACATGAGAACCAATATTGAGTGGCTGATAACTTGCTACTTTCACAAACAAAGTTTCTATTCTAACCAGCACAAACGAAGATCCAAGTTCTTGAAAATAGTTTAATTGGTTGACAATTTGATTTGCAATGCTCATTGTAATTGTTTCAATGTTGTTTTGATGAACGAGAATGTGAAAGTTACTGTTGAAAAACTTTTCTTGAATAATTTCACTAAAGATTTCCATCATTTTCATTTTAAGAATGCACTGCACTTTTACTCCCGTATGCCTTTGAATTAAGTGCGTAAACAAATTGGTTACTTCTGGCAAATAGTGTCTAAATACTGACTCTACACTCACAAAGTCTTCTGGAATATTAAAAACATAACTTTGGACTGCATTTTCAAGTGCGTGATTTTCCAGTGTAAAAGGAAAAACGTTAAAATCTCCACTTCCTCTTAATTGCCTTTGACACTGATGGCTAGTAAGAAATTCGCAAATTTCCCCACAATAACCGCAACTGTGTACACTACTGATATGACGGGACAGCGTAGACTGCTTGTACGTAGTAAATGTGCATAGCATGCACCTAAGCATGCGGTAGCGTGAAGGGAGACTCATCTTGCCGGACGAAAGCATAATTCTACACTGTTCTCTTCCCCCTTTTCTATTTTGTGTTTCATCAGATCAGACAAAGAGGGTGAGAAAAAAATCCCCATCCCTTCCCCAAATGATCTGATGTGGCGTGTGTACGCCGATCTTTTATTCAAGAACATACAGAGTTTTATTGTGATCTTTGACGTAATGCCTCTCGCTCTAACCTTTTCTTTTTTGGAAAAAATTGTGTGAGTCCGTCAAGAAATGAATTCCAAGGAAAATCCTCGTGATCCCCTTCCATCGACGAGCGGCATAGTGGACAATCGCTGTGATGGGATGTCCATGAGAGAATGCATTTTTCGCAGAATGTGTGGCGGCATTTGGTAATCTTTCCCTAATTACATAAACAAATATTACTCAATGTATATTAGATGTAAGAAGGAATTTTAGAAAAGAATTTTACCTTAAAAATTACTCCTTGGCAAATTGGGCAAAGAAAATGTGCTTCTGCTAGATCTAGCAGCTGTTGAGCAACCGGGCGCTTTCTCTCAGTTTTTTCTTTACGCTCGTCAATGAATCGGATGGAGTTCTTGGAGCAACGATAAAGGTCGTTATATGGAGAACAGAACTTGACCTTCTTCTTATTTTTTTCGCGCAGTTCTTTGGAGAAAAAAGCTACTACTGGACGAAAGAAAGACTCTATAAACGTTAACACAATCTCCTGGTTCTCCTCAATTTCTCTTAAAAAATCGCCAATCAAAATTTTTTGACCACCCTTCTTTTCGTATTTCTTAATTAGCACAGCTGCTTCAGAACAGGTCTGGTTTAATAAGGCTGAGCTGGCTACGTGAGAAGCA
Organism: Seira musarum; assembly: GCA_027743895.1. NCBI lineage: Eukaryota > Metazoa > Arthropoda > Collembola > Entomobryomorpha > Entomobryidae > Seira > Seira musarum. The sequence continues at coordinate 10,924 of JAHZMX010003244.1, forward strand.
TTTAAATATATTTCACAAATGCCATGCAAAATATTTGGATTCTTGTAGCTTTCCACATTTAAAAGTGTTTTCCATGTATGTTTGGGATAAACAAAAAGTTTATCCGAAAAAAATCTTTGGTGCTCAATGAGGGCCGACATTTTCACTCACGGAGCGATGCACACAAAATGAGCTCATTTTTTCCATCTCAACATCCCTAACAAGGGACCGATACAAAAAAGGATCACCTCATTAGTGATGTTGGAATGGGTTTTATTTATTCAGAGCTCTACTTGCGAGTACATTCATTTTCCTTTTTTATACATACATACTTACAAAAATGTTTTTTATAAAAAATTCTAACCATATCGTCATTAGCAAATGCATCCGAAGTAAATCTACACAATATTTGTTTAAAGCTTACATTATTTAGGAGCAAGTATGCCACAAATAAAACATATTCACCACACAGAGAAGAAGTGGCAGTTTGATGCGCATTACAATTTTCATAAAGGGTAAAATGAGACAAATCAAATACACTATTGTAATCTGTAATTTTCTTACCATAGGAATCATAATAAAAACATTTTTTTCCGTCCTTACTGTAAAGCAAAAACCAGTGCTGACCCGGCATTTCTGAAGTATTTACAATAAATATTTTTGGAGAGCACGAATGCAAAAATTTATGAAACGTCTTTGGAGAAAGAATTCCATATGAACAAACACTTTTCCCCCTAATTACTTTCCCTACTATGATCATTAAATCATCTGCGTTCATTGTGAAATGTATGTTAAATTAGTTACATTTTTTCCTAAATTTAAAACGGCTTGATTTTGCCCGATTACAATACAAGTAATGTTTTTTGTGCAACCGGAACTACCAAACGTAAATTGTATGCTTAAAGTGCCCAGGCGACTAAAGTCATTGAAATCATTACCGGAAAGCTTGTATGCCAAAAAGAAATTGCCATTCAAATAGCTAGAAGGCGAAATGCCAACGCTTTCGAAATCAGTTCCTAGAGCTGTAATTAACTGGTGGTAGGAAAGTAAGTAGCTATCATCTGAAATGGTACTACTCAGCGAATCATTACTAACATTATTCACTAAAATTTTTACATTAGTTAAGCCGAACTTTAGAAAGGAATATGGATTACAGTCCTGTTTATTATTAAATGCATCAGTATCCATAAACGTTATTAGTAAAAACTCTGGGAGTAAGCTAGTTTGAAACAAATCGTTCATATTTACATTCACCGTACCTGATGATATATTTAATGTGCGGAGCTCACTTCTTTTATGCGGGATAAATACCTTTCCCTCGTCGTACAGCTTTAAATTCATATTATTAATTGGGTCAATAGTTTTAACTTTATGAAGGTATAACGAACATTGCTGCAGTGCAATTTTAAAGGTTTTTGCTGTCGAACTCGTTGTTGATGGCGTTACCAAGCAAAACCCGTCTGCGACTCGCTTAAGTATTATTTTGATAGGCACTTCGCCAGGAATAAATTTCAATGACTGACAAACGTCATCGTATAAATATGAGTATGACTCACACAGTCTACTTCCTTTAATTAATTTTTTTCGTTCTTTGTAAGACTCGTTTGTTGAAATGACATTTGGAGTTTCGTCTTTTACGTAGCAAGTGCTTTTAAATTCATTATTTTTGTAATCTTCAGGAAGTGAGAGCAAAGTTTTGATATAAGTAAGAATATTATAGTGAGTACTAGAGCTGACTAGACTTTCCTGCAGATATAACTCAAAATTTTCAAACAATGAGAAACCAAGACCATTTATAACCGCCACGTCGTCAGTCGCAGCTAAGTTGGATCCAGATGAGTCTGTTACTTTAAACTGCAGATAAATGAAGCTTTTTCGTAAATCCGTGTACAATCCCGGCACTGCGTTACACTAAACACACACACAAAACATAATAAATTGTACATGAAATGAAAATATATATAAATATCGTGCTAAGCTTACCGAAAAAATTATAGGAGCAGAAGCGTCAGTCAGTCCTGTTTGGGTGTCAACTCGCTGGTAATATGACTGGAGAAATGAAACATCTTTCTCCGGAAGCGAGGCCAGGTTAAGGGCAGGAGAAAATAATTTTTTAACGTCCATTTTTCTTCTTCTTCTTTTTATTCTTACACTTTTTCACTTTATTTGCGCACTTTCGTTTGGTAAGACCTCTCCCAGTAAGATCTTCTTTGGATCTGATGGCTTTCTTTTGCTTTACCGGCTTTTTATTTGATTTCCTCTGCACTTTATCTGTACCTACCGCCAGCAATACACTATTGCCGGAATTTGGCAGTAAACCCGTCATATTTTACTTCGAATGTGAAAAACTAAAGTCACATCAGAATTAAATGGAATAAAATTCCCTTCTTCGTTCTCCAGCTTGACGTGAATTGTTTGGAGATGTAGCTTTCTCAGAGGACAGTAATGGACTAACTCATAGTTGTAATTATCGATCTCCTTTTCTCTTTTGTGCTGAATTACTCGGACGACTTTTTGTCGTTTTCCATAAATCACTTGAGGATCAATAATGTCAACATGAACCAGAATTTTAGTATTGTTTCTAAAAATATCCAATTCTGTTGCTTTAAACTTATCGCCCCATTTTTCTTCTCGTGTATTGAAAATTGTTTTAAGTCGTGAGCTCGGAATCAGGTGAATGTCTTTGCTGCACTCAAGTAAAACTTTGCCATCCGCGTTTATGCTAAAAAGACAATCAGCAATATCTTGTTTCAGTAATGCCTCGTTAATTTTGGAGACAATCCCGTCCGCCGTTAGCTCTTCTGGTTCATCAATAAATAGCTTAGTGGACTTGTTCTTACGATAGACAAAAAATTTTAGCTGTTCTCCTTTAGCCAGTTTTGCGTAACCCACATGATTAAATGGATTTTCCCCTAAAACTTTTGTTTCTTCATACTCGTGCTTACTGAATCCCATTACATCGGCGAATTCAGGAGACAAAGATATTCCATAACCTTTCCCATATGATGTTTTAATTTCATAACGAATCTTTTTATCAATACTAAATTGGCTAATTGTGACTGGAATCGAATTGGTCGAGCAAAAAGTATTAAATGACGTCACATCAATAGAAATTATTCCCGTCACATTCAAAGTCAAGCGAATTTTTTCTCTTCTCCCCTCCTCAACAACTAATAAATTGTCAAACAGTCCATAGGAGAAAACGTTTTTACAGGGAGAAAAGAATGCTTCACATAACCCCAGCTCGTACTCACCATCTATGTAGTTTAAAGGGGTAGAAATATTGGTGTAGAAATTTGAGTGGCTGTTGTAAGCCGAATTATTTATTGCTGTTTGACTTGACAGAGCAAAGTACAGAGACTCATTCATCTTGAACTAATAGAAGTTCTGGCTCGTAGAAAGACCCTAAAAGAAGACGTTAGCATGTATTTGTCAGAACATATTATGAAATTAAATGATTTTACCTTTTATTATTTCTTCGTTTTTATCTTTGACAACGTAAGTTGGCGGCTGCGTTGGCTGCAGTTTATGGATTACAAACTTCTCTTCAGTAAATCTACGTGTGTATCCCTTTTCAAAGATTCCTTTAGACTTTGCAAGTAAAACAACGTCACCAACTTTAAACTTGTGCTTTCGCTTTTTAAGCTTTATATTAGAATAAAGACGATCCCAAATTTCAGCTTCGTTCTCCTTCTTGTGAGCATAAGTAGGCGTGGCCTTTAATACCGAGTGATAACGATTATTATAATTGTTAACTAAGTATTTCAGTCTTTTAGTATAATTAAAAGATTTCTGCCTTTCAAACAGTCTACTGAGCATAAGCATAAATGAGGAAATGACACGTTCACAAATTGCATTCTTTTTTTCCGAGAATGTCGAGTAAAGCTTGATCTTGTTTTTGTCCAAATATTCCTGTGTAGTTTTTGAATAATATTCTTTTCCTAAAAAAAATTATAAGAATTAATCAAATTTCACACAAATTTTGGCAAGTTTAAAGAATATACCTTGGTCAGTAAGCAAGAAATGGAATGGACGTCCAGCTTTGACGAATTTCTTAATAGCATTCACTACTGATTGAGGTTGTTTATTTTTAATTGGATAAGCTGCTAGTTTTCTGGAGAACATGTCAAGAAAAATTATAATAAATGTATTGCCGTTGTTTTGGCGTTTCCATCTTGAAACATCAATTAAATCACTACAAATCATGTAATTTGCAAAATGCAGAATGTACTTTCTTCTCGGAAATTTGGATTTTACATTAATATAGTAGTAGTAATCACTTAGTTTTAACAGTTCTTTCTTGACATCTTGGTATTTTATTTTCGGCCGACGAGTAATCCAAAATGAATTCAACCCGGAATAACTACCAAAAATTTTAGGATTTCGCCACTGAGCTGATATGGAGGTCATTTCTTAAAAATGTTACTATCGCGTAGCTTTTTCCATTTACTTTCTACGGCGGATAAATTCAAACGGGCATGTTTGGACAATAAACTAGTTGGAATATTTAACTTTTTAAGATGATTATTTATCAATGTTAATCCAGTTAAATTATTATTCCTGGAAGGAAGTGACGAAGTGAGATAATTTAAAATGTCCACAATATTACTGTTGTCTATAACCGTCTTTCCACAAATAACATTGAAATTGGAATTGTACGAAATTCCCCCACTTTGCAAAATACTTAAAATTTTCTGAGCTTTCGCTACTTGTTTCTTAGGTAAATAGTTGTCAATGCTGGGAAGAGAAATATTATTTTCTAGTTTTTCTTGTCCCACCAGCAATTCATACGTATTTAATGGAACGGCTTTAAATATTCTGAAACTTCCCATTTTCGATTATTTCAAGTTTCAATTTACTAAATACGAGCACAAATAACCTTCAAGAACACGTGATAAAAATGTAGCTACAATTAACGTAATTAGTTTTGGATTTTTTAAAAAGAACTTTTTAATTTGTTTTAAAGTGTACTTTTTGCGGAAGAATTTCTTAATTACAGACTTGTACTTTTTGAAACTTTTATCTTCTTTCACTACAATATTGTCAACATTTATAAAGATTTCTGCCAATACTTTAATTTCCTGTTCGGTTGACTTAAGCAAAATAGATTTAACTTGTTTCTGTGTTCCCTTTGACAAGCTTTCTAAATAGTCCTTTTTTTCTTCAAGTCCTTCCATTTTTTTCGATAATTTTAATCTTGTACGAAGTGCAAGGATATATTTTATGGTAAAACTCTAAAAGTGGGGAAATGGGAAAATGACAATTGTCACAGTAAACCTTCAAACTGGTAACTTTATACGCACATTTTCTTAATTTTTTCTTCGCTATCAGTTTATTTATTCGGTAGCACGTATTTCGTTCACACACCGGACATGAACGATTAGTAATGCACAATTCACAGTAGCAGCTCATCTTACTCTGAGAACTAATTTGAAACTGGGGAAAAGAAATTAGTTTCTTCCGTTATTTCTAGTCTATCACGAACACGAAACTTTTCGTTTTGTAAATTTGTCAAATCAATAAAAATGTATGGGCGGGTATTGCGTTTAATTACATAATTGAAAACGTTCACCAAAAAGTGTGGATTCGTTGGAAGCATCTGAACTGATAAAGTTCGTATCATGCTTCTGTCACGGGCTGAATCAAAGAAAATTAAATAGTCAGCTTGCAACGTTATTGTTCTTAAGACAGGCGAAGCAAATAAGTTATGTAATGTTAAAACAAGAGAACATTTCATATGGTGAACACATCTGATACAAAAGTTGGTTAGCTTTTTCTTCAGTTCTCCATTCGTGATGCTCACTTGAAAATCGTCCACAATAACCAACGAGTCCGACGATATTATATTTTCGTCAAAATCATTACTGAAAATAATTTCAGGATATGTTTTAGCCAACTCGTGGTATACGGGATCATCAATTCCATAAAAATAATAAATTGAATTTATTTTTCCATGAATTAGCTCATGTCGCTTCTCAATCAAACGATAGATGAGCGTCGATTTTCCGGACTTGGATTTTCCCTAAGTTTTTTTAAAGTTTTAGTTAGTTATTATGAATTCTGAATTAAATTAAAAAAATGTACACTATACCGTAACAATCAGGGTGAATGGATGAATTAGGGAAGCCAGAACTTCACTTTGCTCCAATTTCGCCATGGCTGAACACCAATGAAATACTGAATACCATGAATGAAATGAAACGTGTTTTATATGCCTGCTATCCATTCATATTTTGTCGTGATCAAAAACCATTCATAAAGGTTTTCTTCGACAAAAGCAGGTCAAAAT
>JAHZMX010003245.1:0-13310 GCA_027743895.1 Seira musarum
GTCGAGTAGAGATATTGGGAAAAGTGAGAGGTTACTCACTGTCAGATAGAAAATTGAGATAAGACACTTGTTTTGGCATTAATTGTGATTTGTTGTTCAAGTCGCAGACATAAAGAATCGAGCATTGTAAGTGATCGTGACATGTTAGTTATCGAGGAATTTGTTTGTGGTCAGCCAATACCTCATTCGAGCACAAGCGATGGGCGTAGAGCACAATCGCCACAAAATATAAATGCTACGTATTAAATGTTATTGTAAATTGTTGAAATTTTGAGCACTATGTACGATATTGGTGTAATACTTATGAGCACCAGCACACCAGTATAACTATAACTGCCTCGGGAAAAGATTATGATTCAAACATGATTCGAAGCAGATTACTTTTGCCTGCAACAACCCCATGGCCGTTTCTCAAAGGTAACAACAGGACTTCTCTGGTAATTTTGTGGTGGGTATACGGATACAGAATTATGATGAAACTTTGTACAAAAAATGGATTACCAAAACCTAGAATTACAAATATTATTTTGCAAATACCAAAATGTTTTTTTTAAGTTTTCGTAAAACTATTCTGTTTGATCTATAAAAAGCTGGTTGTTTTAAATGAAGGAACTTTATTGCTCCCGCATTTACATTTTTAAACCTTCGAATTCTCATTTTCCTTACTCAATCGTAATACAACACATTTCCGATCAAATAAATCGCATCCCGCATTCAAAGGTAAATTCTTTTTGAACTGTCAAAATGTCAAATAACGCGTTTCTTAAAATGGCTGGAAAATAAAATTTTATGTATTTGACATGTGACAGTAGGGATGATCGACATCAATAAGTGAATGAGGACAAAAGCATCTGTACTACTATTGTATCTGAATCTATGCAGCATAGCACATGCTTGACTCTAAGAAACACACTTTTTTCCGTTGTCAAACAAAAAAAACGACTATACGTGTGGTCCCTGTCAAGTCAAATTCCGATACCATGTAAGGGAGGCCGTTTCAATGAATGAAAATTGAAGTCAGTTGTGTTGAAACTTCATAATCTAACTTTGTTTCCTCAGGCCTAATCGATACATCGATTTTTAGTTCAGAAGCTTGGAATAAGTATGAAAAATCTATTTGGGTAGGATCATCCGCCAAGTTTGTTTGACAATGACAGCAAATGTGTCAATTGAAAACCAATCACTAACATAATAAGCCACATTGAGAAGGACATAATTTAAAACGAGCTTATGCCTCAACAAACTTCATCATTTTTACCACAATGCAACTTTATTAGCATTAACGAGCAAAACCAAAAACCACATGAAAGGATGTGTCATGTCCTCGCCACCAAAATTGGGATGCAGTGTTAATCAAATATCCAAACATTGTGATTTTCATGTTCTGCAACTTGAAAGACCTAGCGAATTTTATACCCCTACGCAAGGAATACAAATCGAATTTTAGAAACAGGCTAGGGACGAGTAATGACCTCATAAACAAAATTCATTTCCACCAAGATTCGGAATTGCATTTTCAATTTTTTGCCAGATTGCTGATTTTGACATCTAGTAGTAATGAAATAATATGATTTCAATGAATTATTATTATACTCTCCTGGAATTTCCATTCGAGATATCTGCAGTAAGTAAGTAGTCGCTTTTGTATGAATGAATTGGGACGTGTCTAGAATACAATCATTCTTACTTCATAATATAATAATGTACCGCTCCACTTCAAAATATGATAAAGGGTAACCTACATTTCGTTTTTGTGTGAGCTATTGTGACCGAAAATGAAGTTGCTCCAGTGTAAATCATGAGTTAGTCTCTTTCTGAAGATCAAAGTGAATTGGGGAATGAAATGGAAAATTTTTTTTGATTGTGTTCATGTATCCATGAGAAAAGTGGGATGGGTGTGCTTTTGTTACAAAAACACCGTAACTTGTTCAACTTTTATTAGGATTTTTACTCTTTGAGCTCAAAGCGTAGAGATACATTATTCCTCAGCTTTCCACTTCCAGTAAAAAGGTTCCGGTAAAAATTGTCCGCCCACTACTTCATTTATTCCTCGTGTTATTTTATACTGTAGCCAGTGAAAGCAAGAACGAACACAAAAGCATACGTTCACGAGTATTCCTACCCAAGCAAGGTCCTCCAATTTCAATTTTAGAAGTGAATAAATCTCGGTTCAGCCCACAAAAACGATGGAAAATCTACTTTCCCCATTTCAGCTAAGCGTGATCTGTTTTCATGAGAATCTGGCAGAGCGCTTTTATGTCCAGGATGTAGCATAAGTTATGAGACTGTGGTGGCTCAAGTAATAATTTAACGCTGGAACTAGCTACGGAAGCGAGTAAACGGGTTGGCTGTTTTGTTATGTAACTGGTTTTGGTTGGTAGAAAGGAGAAGAGAGCACAAGGTTTGGGCTATTATTTTAAGGATTTAGATTTAAAACATTCCTTGTTTTTCTGGAAAGAAATCTGGGATTTTTGTTGGAACCAAAATGATTTATGCTTGGCTTGTGACTGTACTTACCACTCAAAGTTAAGGGAAAATACATAAGACTAAAGTATAATACGCATTATTAATAATATGGGAATTAAGGAATATTTTACCAAATTAAAGAAAAGTTTCCAGTCGACAAAATCCTACTTTTACTTATCCTTGCATAACTTGCACTAAATATAAAAGTTATTAAAGTTTAAGGACAACGTTTGACACGTTCAAAGTCACTCCAAAATGCATGTGCGTCATCCTTTGTGCTACATGTTTTTTCTCAATTTTCCCAGACTAATAAATCAGAGAACCTTTTGTAATTGAAGTTTCGCAAAATTTACTGGTATTTTCGCATTGAATTATAGGAATTGAGATGGCAGGGAGGATGTAGATCAAACATGCGCAAAAACTTCTCAGATATCAAGATAACCGTGTAATTGTATCTGAACACTTCTCATTGAAATTGATATGCATTGGCAGTTTGAGAGTCGTGTTTTCCGAGAAATATGTCGCACTGTCTGATATCTGATATAGTACCAACTACTTTACACACGAGAAGTAGAAGTAGAAGTAAGCACGTTATTTTCATGAAAGTAATGATGGCGAGTGACGCCAAATGCCAAAATTACCGCAAAATGATGGCTGATGGAAAAAGCTACTCTGCAACTTCACAGAGGTATTTCGCAAATCATTACAAGCCTATATAAAAAGAACAAAACGGATATTTCGATACACATTCCATCACTTAATTAATGTCAATGCCAATATATCCAATTACCAAGATTGATGTAAGAAGTAAAATTGAAGTTCTTAGTGTGTAAAAAATGCCTTACATTCCGACAAGGTAGTTCTAAAAAGCCTGCCATTCCACAGACGTACTTCATGAAAGAAATTACGATTCGTCAAGTTTGTTCTACTACGAAATCGACGGATTGCTTCTTGCACAAGCTTAATTCAACTTTTTAAGTCAAGAAAAGAAATTAATTTGCTATACACTTTTTCGGAGTTTTGGTGCTTTTTGTAATCCTTCTGCCAGGTTTTCCCTACTTCCAACAGTCTAACTTTCCCAACTGCACACTACCTATCAGTTAGCAAGGGCATTCCATTTACTCAAAATGAGAAGCAGACTCTCTGTACTTTCATTGTACTCGTAAATGGCGCCACTCTTATCAATTCGAGATGTTTACTATTTATTCGACTACCTAGATACGTAAGCTCGGTAAAATCAATACATAGCTTCTGACGCCAATTGCCGAAAAGTGTAATTCATTAAAAGTACATGATTCAAAGGTTGTTTTAATCACATTTTAACGAGCTCAAGTTTAGAAGTAGGTCAATCAAATTCATCTATACTACAGCAAACTATATGATTGATTCCGTAATGATGTAGGCCTCCTTGAAGTTCGTTAATTAAGAGAAATAACATATAGGATGCCAATTTACGCAATAAAATCATTGTCAAGTACACTTTACCTTTTTGATTAACCACGTCATATTGCAAAACGTTCTCAATTTGCCCTTTCGACAAATTAGGACATTATTGCGAAAGTCGCAAGTTATTACACCAGCAGAATTTCTTAACTTGTGGTCCTTGGGAGATGTTTCTCATCATAATGATCTGCAGGATACAACAGGAAAATGTCTAATGGTCACATAGTCACATGCTCTACTCCATCCCCTGCTGGCTTTTCTTGCTCGTCATACCCAAAACTTTGAAAGCTTCTGTCGAAAACACATGGCAAAATTCCGTACACGACAGGAAAACAACTTTTNTTACACCAGCAGAATTTCTTAACTTGTGGTCCTTGGGAGATGTTTCTCATCATAATGATCTGCAGGATACAACAGGAAAATGTCTAATGGTCACATAGTCACATGCTCTACTCCATCCCCTGCTGGCTTTTCTTGCTCGTCATACCCAAAACTTTGAAAGCTTCTGTCGAAAACACATGGCAAAATTCCGTACACGACAGGAAAACAACTTTTTCATCTTGCTTTCTTTCTTTTGCTTCAAGCAATATAATTTCCTTCAACTTTACTCATTTCCCTTTAACTTCTCACCACATTAAGCTTATACTGCGCCTCTAGATAAAAAAGCAGAGATTCTTTACTAACATTTATCTCATCTCATATCCACTCCATCGTAATCCTAACTAACTAACTTTTTTGTTGTTAGCCGGATGTTATCTGCGCAGCAGTTTAGAAAAAAATAGTTGTAAGCTGTAACCCCCTGCCTTTGACTTTGATTTACGGTGACATGGTCTCTTCCATTCCATAAGGAATGAGGATGTGACACGCGTGTGTTGTGTTGCTCCTGCTTTTTACACAAACGAGAATTTTCTTTTTTTGAAGATTCCTATTTTTCTCCAGAATTCTTTTCGATCCTGCTAACTAAGCTCATTCAAGCATTCACTACCCACACGTTTGCGTTTGATGAAGACTAAAGATGAACAAGAAAGGGGCACGTCGACAATTATCTGTGGACTTGTATAAACACAGAACTAACACGTGCTGGAAAATGTGAATTTCTCCTTTAGCTTGTTTTTGACTGCATCACAATTTACAAACTCTTAAAACATCCCTCCTATTTACTTTTCAGCTCTTACTAATCCGTTTTAAATTGCAAATAAATTGCTACACACGAATGCGTCTCTGTACAATATGAGAATTTGAGAACACAACTTGTCTTTCAAGAATAAAAATTTCTATTACGCAGGAATTTGTGAATACATTTTCTTGCCAAAGTCGAGATTCATGCATTCTTGGCATCTACACAGTTTGTCCTTTGTCATTATGACGAGCATGCGTTCTAAAAATCCTAATTTAATGAGGATAATAGGATTTTTCGCACGGTTTTCCTCAACCTGGTTAAAACATCTGTATTTACAACTGCATGTTTCTTTACTTACTTCCCCACGTTCTTTATGATCAATTCCAAAAGGAGAACGAAAAGATGTAAACTGAGTAGCTATTGTGGGTTTCCTTTAGGCTATAAAGAACTCGGCATGTTTCTGTTTGTAGAAACATCAAAACCAACGAATTTTTTTTTCTTCTTGTTAAGTGTCCTCATACATCTTTGTAAAAAGTAATTTATTCCGTTGATTCATCTTTTTACAATTACATACTGTTCGGCGAGAGGACAAGAAAAAAATGTCTTGAGATGTTATTGAGATTTAATGCTTGTTAAGTGACAAAATATAAATCTTCCTGAGAATATTTTTACATTACGATTGTCAAGAATTTTAATTTTTGCTTGTTTTCTAGAACGCTGTTGAATGACAACGATACAAACGTAGTGTATAGTACAAAATACAACTGATGAGAAAACCCTTAACAATGTAATGTTACAAGAAAAAAACTTTATTAAAAGATAAAACCAATAAAGTAAACCGCAACCACCAAGAGAGAAACTTCCCTACAGATTATATTACGATTGGTTGTTTCATTAACCAAGTCATAGTCAGTATCTCGGTCAATTTTTATTTTTTTGTTGCATTCGACGTTTGCTTCTCATAGTTTTCTAGAATCCCGTAAGCACCCCGCATTCAAATGTTTCCTGCATCATATCGTGTAACTGTAACAGCACAATCTTAATTGAATTTTATTTCATTTCAGAACTCGGGAAGTTGTTATCTTTTTGATTGTGGCTCCCTTGAGGACTTCCGTTGCAAATTCACTACTCAGAATCATTACGTGAGTGCCATTTTGAGAAGAAGAGAGATTGTGCAACAAACCCCCGAACATTCCAGTGGAACTGGAAGTGGCGAGGGAAGCATTATGAGCAAGCATACCAACGACCACAGTCATAACCAACACGAAGATGAGTTGAGTCAACTCAGGTGAGTAATTTTTTTATGTCAAGTCATATCAGATCAGTCCCCTTTGCTAACGGCCGCAGCGGCACTACTACCGTATCGTATCGAGCAACTGCAATTTAGTGTTATTACTTATGACTATGATATGATGCGCCATAATAATAAAATTATGACTTGAGAATCTACTCTACTGATTTATTTATGGGTGACATAATGGGATTCCTCCATCGTTATATCATGTCTCATAAAAGGTTATTAACACTTTATGTATCCCTCTTCGTCGTGATCATACAATATCCCGCTCTTTCCTTGATTGCGCGTCAGTTTCAATTAGCTTGATTGAATCTGCTCAGCCTCTTTAATCTTTCATGATTTTCCCAACCAGTCCCTTTTCATTTCTCATTTCTAGACAAAATATGTAGAGCGAGAAAAATACGAAAATCGTTCCCTGGCCTGGCTTGGTCTGACACACGTGTTATCACTTCATACTGAAGGAATCTCTACTTTTAGCAATTAAAATAACCACGCCTTTACTCACATCAGCTTTTACGCATACAGCATCCGGTCCACATACCATACATTTTTTTGCAAATATTCATCTTATCCTCAAAGTGGTTATTAGGACACTCATAAAAGATTCACCATCACTTTTCTCATTCTCATTAATTATCACAGAATACATCCACCATCAGCATTTCTTCCACTCTTTATCATCCGTCATTCTTCCTGTCATCTCATAAGCCATTAGTCATTTCCCCTTTGTTGCTACAGGACTTGAGTTCCAACTATGCTGAGAGGTTGTCACTAGCATTACTACGTCGTTACCTACTTATTTCTTCTCTTTTGATATCTCTCCTCAACTCCTTGTGCAAAAAAAGTATTTTATCGTTTTTGCTATCTTACTGCCCTAGTTTTTCGTATTACGTACTTGTATTTGCACTTCTTTCATAGCAATTCGTGCTCGACCGTCTACTCCCTGAAGATGTGTTTCTTTCCTTTCATGAAAAAATCTCAAGTACCTGACAGTGACAGTTCTAGTCCTGGCAACCATCAGATCAAATGTCCTTCCTTGTTTGGTTTCATTCGTTTTCTTAAGCAAATACAGAAAATTCCCGTAGAACACACATAGCCACCATTTTCACAAATTCTAGCTCAAGGAAGTACAGAGTAGTGGAGTGGATCTTACACAAACATCATCACCAGAATAAAAACAAATAAAACTGAGTGATATGATGGTGAGGACGAGATGTGATGTGAACTGTAACGCATTAATACCTACCACCGGAGACTACACCCTTTAACACCGCGTAATTATGCTTGCCATCACTGTTACTCAGAACAGAATGATGTGATGCGAGAATCTCATTAATGCCAGAAACACAAGACATAAACTTTCTCCAACTTCCTCTGATCTGCTAGATACTTATTTCCTTCGCTTGGAATAGAGAAACCAAACTTTACTCATTTTTTTAGCTGTATCCGCCCTCATTGAATTGCTTATGACATAGGTAGAATATAAAAAAGTTATTCCTCCTGATAATCTTTTTTTATCGCATATAGCATACCACACATATTGTTTTTCCAATGATAATGAGGCTGTAACTGTAACGTGTCTCTAGAACAGTGACACGTACTCTGTTGAAACTGGGCTTTATTCTTTTTGTTTGCTTGTCATTCGGAGTCGGTCGCAACCGCTTTCCCTTTTTTTCCGTGACAACCAGAGCCAGAGAAAGGTGACCCAAGTAAAAAGGTAGAGGAAGGATGAATAGAGACCATCTACTCCTTTATTACGACACGGCTTTGACTATGACAACGCTGATGATATCCATCCGTTAGTCTAGAACCAAACCAGCAGATACTTGTTTTCTAACCCTTGTGATGTGATGGCTTGTGGTTTTCGCTTTTATTGGATAGGCATTAGGGTCTCGCTGGTTAATTATGTTTATTTCCATGGACCTCCAACTTGGACCTTCATGGTTAGATTAGAATGAATACTGTGCAAACAGTTGGAGCTTTTGATGTGGGCTAGCAAGAGAGTGATGAACTTTATGAGAACTTTGATTAATTTTCAAGTAATTGCGTTAGGCTGGAAGAGTTTTACGAACATAACAGAGCCATTGTTTAATTTACTCATGTAGACAGGGAGAAGGAAATTAGGTGGAAGCACTCCATGCGGAAACTGCTTATAGTACACCCACATACGGTGTACATAATCTCCGCAGGCGAAAACTTTCCAAGACTATTTCATAATAGCATTTTTAAATTGCAAAAACACATGGGATTAATGTATTTTTCTGTACTTTTCCAGGGATTCAGAAAAAACCTCAACAGGCATAGCACCAGCAATCCAACCTGCACCTCCGGCTGCAGTCGTTGCCGCAGGATCACCATCCTCATCATTAACAGCATCCAATCTGGATGGAGCTAGTTCTTCGAAAACAAGGCAAACTGGAACAGGAATGGAAACCGTACATGGAAGCAGCAGCAGTAGTACTACCAGCTCTTCACCTGTTGGACTCGCTTCTGTCGATGGGAATACCGGTAAGCTGACCTGCTTTCACTTAGTCGTGGAAAGTTGTAATTAACGTACCTAGATTGAATTTCATACGCTCATGCCAGCAGAAATGTGAAGAATTCTGGAATGACTACCGTTCTTCATTCGCTGCAATCTAATGGGAGAACATCCTTGCACAATTTTTTGAGGTTTCATGCTTGGTTTCCAGATGGATGGAATAGGATTACTAGATTGTTTCACGGATGTGCTGTGAGTGATGGATGATGTGTTTATTTTTATCCATCACTTCGACTTCACTTTCCATTATGGTGTCCAATAACGTTCCCTGATCCAATTATTTTACTCTCTCTCACTAGCCGTCATTCTCTTTACTCTTTTCGGATGTCATAAAAACCAAAAATCCATTAACTCATCCATGTTGGATGAAGATAAAGAAGTTGAAGCATTAAGTAAATATTAGTGTTAATGCTCACCCCCAAAAAAAATTGCTGGATTGGGAGTTGGAAAGGTGTATATCCACAAATATGGATATAGACATTAGAAATAAAAACCTTCCCTTTGCATTTACAAGATAAACTTTTACTAACTTTCGGCACAGAGAATTGCTTTTTCTTCTGGTGCTTTGTTTGCTAAACGTATTACTTCATTTAAACTTATTCTACATGGATTTTCTACAAAAACTTGGAAAGTTTTGGATTGTTGATTACAGCATCATTACGTGAGAACTAGTGAAACACGGTAGATTCTGTTGATTCCACATTAAACGAGAATGAAAAAGTAGGATGTGCACAACACAACTCTGGGCAAACATTATGACTCGCTTTTGTGTGATGTTTTGACCGCCCAAACAGCAGTCGCAATGTCTTCTTATTACTCCCCACATTTGCATTAGGATGCTACAATGAGGTCAAACTTTTCAAAGGAAAATTACTTAGAATTGTTCAAAGAAAAGGAAAATTTATAATAAATGAGATAAGATAGGAGAATGCTGCAAACTAATTCTTGATTCTTTTTCCCTCGGGAAGCCACACTTTCTGCACTTTCACAACCGCAATACCTGCATAAAATATAATCTAAGATACATTTGAAAATTTTGCATTCAACACGAAATGTAAAAACTAAACTTGCAACGTTTTTATGTTACCAGTCTCATGAACATAAAGACTTCTGATTACAACATTTTCTTCCCGTTTACAGCATTTGCATTAAATGAAAACAATTTCTGGAGCGTGGTTTGGTTTAAGTGAAATTATAATATAAACTGTAATAACAAATATGAAGGAGAAAAGGGGAGCAAGGAAATAATGACAATGAAAACTTGTCCTCTGTCCTGAGCTGAAAAGAGAGTTGTGTACGTGGAAAGAAGTTTTAGTACTTTCTCTTGGGCTCACCAAAACCAGACAGTCAACATATTGTCCAAAAATAAGTCCGCAAAACGTGCCTTGTGCCTAAATCATAAAATCGGTAAACCACCGTTCAGTCTCATCAGACATTTCAATGTCTACGCTTGGTAAACAATGGAAGTTCGTGAAGAGACTTTCTCCGCGAATGAAAAAGGAACATGTAGTGTGTGTCCCCTGTCCAAGGACTTTCGCTTCTTTTGTTCATGAACCAAGGCCACGACTTTATGAATTGAGATTTATTTGTAAAGCAAAATGAATAGCTTTTTGTAATGTAACACATGAGGCTCTTGAGATACACAGTAGATTGCTAACAGAACTAGAGCTAACCTATGAAGCTATCGAAATAAGTAAGTGAAAGCAGGCAGCGAATAGTTCTTGGGAAAAACTAAACGAGAATTCCTTCAGCAATTCAATATGGATTGTTGACTGAGAATCGAATCTTTTATGCTATATTTACATGAACGAAACAAAGACAATAAAAAACGTGAGGAAAGTTTCGCCACAACACATTTTTCATTTCCGAGTATCAAACAATACGGGAATACTTCGAAGTGTACTACTAAACTACTATTAGTCAGAATACTTTTCCCAACCTCGACATAATTACTAATTATTAATTAGGACCACCCACCATTACTAACGGTAGTAAAAGAGTCTCCAATTACTTTGTGGCAACTTTTGTTTTGATCAACATACTAATGTAGCGTAGGTGTTTATTCACACATCAACAGTTTTGTTTTGTCCTGCTTTTAACTGCGGTTAGATATGAAAAAAATTCCAAAATAGAAGCAACTTTTTTTGCAGCAATAGAACTTTTTGTTTTATTTTTCTTGCATCACACTAGCTTAAAAGTGAACTGCATAGTATGGAAAACTGGAACAATGACGCACATCCTTAAACTGACTCAAGTACTTCAAAATATAATATTACTCATTCATGTTTCATGTCATGAGCTAAAAAAAACTTTCATTTGACTCCAGCACCGACCATACTGAGCCGTTTTATTTTACTTACCCTGACGTGTTTTGTTTCGTTGAGTCCTTTAACCAAAATGAATACCTTGCACACAATTTCATTTTATGCTTACGTTTGCCAGTCTTTTTTGCAATCTTTCTTTTTAGTACTTTTGGGAGGAGCTGTGAACAAGAAAATATCCCTTTCTTCTGCAAAGAAAAGCACTTTTTTCAAAGCCCTCGAAGCTAACATAAGAGATGATTTACGGAGACCAAATACGGCTTGGCGCTACTATAACTCACTAAAATTATCATCATCATATCATAATCATAATATATTTTCACAATTTTTGTAGGAAATATGAAAATAAAAACATAGAGTTACAATAATGCTGCGTGCAATACTGCTCATACCATTTATTAGGTTTTGCTCCCGACTGGTTTTGTTTGCGTGCAAAAGACGTTTCTAAAGTTGGATTTTAATCAACCATATTATTATTATTTCCTAGTTTGCAAATATGTATTCCTAGCCAAAAGCACATAATATTCATCTCCTCTTCATGATTACTGAGCATAAGCATGTAATACGAATTTAACATAGAAATTCCGTGTGCTTGAGGGAACTAACGTCGGAAAAAAATCATTTGCGAAATCACGACACGATTGATGATGACAAAAAAGAGTGAGAAACAATTTCTTGTGTTTGATTACTTTTCTGATAGGAAGACAAACACATGCTATCATTATAAAAGGTTTCTTTTTTAGTTTTGCATCATTTTGCTCAAGAAAAAAATTCCCACTTTATCATGCTCACGTAAATGAGAAATGGTAATAAAAAAGGAAGGATTCAAGTAATGCACACTCAAATTTTTAAAAAGAAACATGTTGACTTAATACTATTGTAAGACGATTGCACATACTCCGTCAGAAACACAGAGACATGGTATGGCAGTTCGAGTAAATAAATTTTGAAAAGTACGAAATAAATAGGAAAATAAAAAGTTTGATGATAGGGAAAAAATGACATTTGATATTATCATCACCAAATCATCATTCTTGTCATTTTTACTATGTCGTCATCATCATCATAATACGGCTGTGTAAAGTGATATGTACGTTCCTAGCTCACTCCCTCCCTTGAAACTTTATTGCAGTTCCACGCTTATGAGAAGTAAGCATGACTTTTGAAATGAAATTCGAAATGTTTTCATGAGTCCGTCAACTGAGCTGCGTGAGTTCTTTTTTTCATTTGATAAGAATGATAAAAACCGACTTTATTAGTATACTCGCTCCTCTATACCTACTGTATACTCTTTACTTTTTTTTTGCTTAATGTGAGCATGATAAATCATGTTTGACTTTGTCATCATTTTTCACAAGCCAACTGCATGAGTAATGATCAATTTTAGAAAGCTGTTAAAATCAAATTACCTACTAAATTAAATGAAGATAAGCCGAAGAGTTTTTTGATGAAAGCAGCATTAAGAATTGTATGAATTTTTATCAAATAATTTAACTATTTCAAGGGAAAAACTGAAGGTTGATGTACTTGTTCTGTAGTTTTATGTAGAAAATATTAGCCTTCATTTGAATAGAAAATGAAACCATTGAGCTACCTACTTACTCCTAGAGCTCTGAAATATGATGCACCCATAATAATTTAAATTCAATGATAACGATAAGCTTTTGTGGCAACTGTTTATGTCGTTTTTGTAAAATATGTGATATCAGTATTATCAAAACTAGTTTTGAATAACGTACTAATTATATTGAAAAGTAGGGACATGTGCAATTTGGACAAGAAAAGATTATATTTCAATGATTTTGATTAGTTTGCTTTTGCTTTAAAATGCTTATTTGTAAAGTAATTTGTTTTTGAAGAAAAATTGATGCTTGTAAAAGGTAAAAAATCTAAATGTTTTTGTGGGCATCTCAAGTTGCCAAAATCGTTTTCACCAATTATTATTTCCTTGTTTTCGAACTTTGAAAAGTTCTTCTTGTTTGAATAAAACTGCGGGTGTCTTCTTTGTATTTCTATTTTTGGAGTTGCTTTTCGTTTTCATTTAAAAACTTTTTGTCAGTTTATTAATTGTTTCGCAGCTTTGGCAGAACTATGCTTTGTTTAGAGAAATTGAGTAAAGAAAAG
>JAHZMX010003246.1:6149-25228 GCA_027743895.1 Seira musarum
TTCTGAAAATATTGTAAAAGTAGAATTTGGACACGCTTGGGAATAGTTCAACTCGAGATGTTCTAAAGGAAATAATTGAATCAAATCAATAGTAAATCAATCAAATTATGAATTGTATTGTTAAATTAAGGATTCACACCTTTCTGTCCAAAGCATCTTCCACTCTCTTTTGCCCAACCCTTTTGCATCATTTGGGAGGACGTAGGAGATGAATTAAACCGGTCATGCAAAGTTCGGTTGAATCGAATTGTCTTAAATTCAGTTTGTTTCGCAGGAGAAGCAATAGCAATCATTTGTCCCAATAATGCTCTTTTGCTCTTGACTGGATCGCTCCCCTGACAAACAAGGAAGTTCCTTTCCAGACAATGTGCATGAAAGTATTTTGACATAGCCACTTCGGAAGTTAACGTAGTTTATTCGGCCACAGGAGGGATGAGTGAATGCGTCAGCTCGGGTAGAACTATAAAGTTCTTTACGTAAAACCCTTCCATCTAGAAATCTAAGGGGACTGTAGGGTGAGTAACCCTTCGTGGAAGTGGATGTCCAGATTCCATCGCATTCCAACTCATTTCGACATAATGCAGAGGATGCAACTGTTTAATGGAAAACTTAGCTTAAATGTTTTTTTAAACATTGCGAATTCATTTAAACAATTCATTGAACCTCCAAGAGCATTTTCCACCAACATTTCCACTTCTTCTAAATTCGTAGGGGCAGGGAGTTTCCAACCTTTCGATTCACAGCAGTTCTTTGCTCCTGACCATGTAAACTGGCATTATAAAAACCATCCCTTTACAATTTCTTTTCAAAAAACTTTTTGGGCTAATCCTATTTATTAATGAGACCTTTGTTGTGGAGAGCCAATAATGCACTCCATCCTCCTCGGGCGCATCCCATTTTTTAAAAGTCGCTTGTGAACATCTCTTTACATCTAAATTAAAACATATTTATTTCATTCAATCGTAATTCTTATTTACTTGAGCATTCCTTTACTCACCTTCATCAATGGATTCATCCACATTCACATAATTCGGTTCTGATGACACAAGAAATTAATTTGCTTTATTAAAATCAATGCAAAGTATTTATAAACCATATCAAACTTACCTTTGTGAAGACAGGGATATTGTTGACTCACTTCACAGTCCGGATTAGTATCACAAATAATATGACCTTCCTCACTACATTGAACATTTTTTGCTGTTATTTTAGCATGAGTTCCATTACCCTTGACTTTTGCATTTTTTACAGTTTCAATTGTGTATTGAACGCAGTGCTTGTTTTGATCCAGTAAATTATTAGATCCCCTTGACCAAGGAATGCTATTTGGGAAAATATCCTTTCCACAGTTCCATTGCCACCGTTGAGTTTCGCAGTAATCATTTGCAGCTGTATGGATTGCCAATGGACCTTTGGAGAACTTGAGGTTTCTATTCACTGAAGTAATCATAGAAGTAAAAGGAAAATTCAGGAACTGTACGTACATTTTTAAATTTTTTTGTACATGTTTTAAATTATCGGCAATTTACAGATTTCTTTAAATAATCTTTCGCCGTAACGTTCATGAACATGGTCAATTAGGGCCCAATTCCTCGCTTGACATATAGCTTTAGCAAGAGACCACCCACCCTGCAAAATCATTTTAATACTTTATCTGAAAGATTGTAATTGTAATTCAATTCATTTCATAGAGATTTGCGTACATTAACTCTACTGAATTTTAGATTGCTAAATTCCTCCATGTCCAGCATCTCCGCAGATCCAATGACCATCATATCTGTCCTCCAATTATCATTCATTTCATTAGCCGAGGTAATCTAGTAATTTTGTAGATTTTATGATCCTAACCGTACCATGGCCGGAAAGGGGTTCATCAAACGGTTTAATAATTTCTTGAACAAATCAATTATTTTCTTGGGTACACTTCACCCTATTCAAATTCAAGAGTAATTAAAGCAGTAATGAATGTGATGGAGTGAGAGACTCACTTTGGCAAATGAATCTTAACTTTGCTGTGCACGCAAGTGAGTGCATTTCAATAGATCCTGCTTGGGTCGGTGTGATTCCAACACATTTTAATTTAGTATTTGGATTACGATCAGCCCATTTGTATTTTTCTTTTTTGTAGATAAGCCGGTAGCTCTCCTTAAGATTTAAACCGTAAGTCCAACAATATTCATCGTCTCGGAATGAAAGGCCAATCCAAAATCGACTTATTTCTATTAAAATGACATGTCTTTTTTTAAAAATCAGTAGAAATGAATAATATCTCAAGGTTAAACCACTAACCGGCATCATCCAATTTTTGGAGTAAGGCATTCCTGAGAGGAAACTTTTCATCCATTCGCTCGATCGTGTGTAGTACTCTTCCTTTCATTTTGCAACACAGGTCCGCCGAAATCCAATCCATCTACAGTTGCAAATCTAAACTTTTTTGTAGATAAGCCGGTAGCTCTCCTTAAGATTTAAACCGTAAGTCCAACAATATTCATCGTCTCGGAATGAAAGGCCAATCCAAAATCGACTTATTTCTATTAAAATGGCATGTCTATAAAAAAATCAGTAAAAATGAATAACATGTCAAGGTTAAACCACTAACCGGCATCATCCAATTTTTGGAGTAAGGCATTCCTAAGAGGAAACTTTTCATCCATTCGCTCGATCGTGTGTAGTACTCTTCCTTTCATTTTGCAACACAGGTCCGCCGAAATCCAATCCATCTACAGTTGCAAATCTAAATGAATCCCATTTCAAAGTTCTGATTCCAACCCAACTTGTCCTAATCATTTGTAATTTACCGGAACTGAGGATACTGCACGATACGGAGAAATCTCCACTAGTTTCAAATTTCGACATACTTCCTCTTCTGCAATTCAATATTTGAAGATGGGTAATGTAAAGAGGTCAAAGTGTCAATTAATTTCGTGGAATTTAATTAGGTAAGTATCCTACGACCTTCAACACTGCTGAAGCTGTAACGTGCTGCAACAAAACTTTGACCTATAAAAAGGAATAGAAATCTCAAACAAATCTCTGGTAAACAGGTCATACCGGCCAGTTCAGTATGAGAAGAATTTACCTAATCATTTGTAATTTACCGGAACTGAGGATACTGCACGATACGGAGAAATCTCCACTAGTTTCAAATTTCGACATACTTCCTCTTCTGCAATTCAATGTAATTCAATTGAAGATGGGTAATGTAAAGGGGTCAATGTGTCAATTAATTTCGTAGAATTTAATTAGGTAAGTATCCTACGACCTTCAACACTGCTGAAGCTGTAACGTGCTGCTACAAAACTTTGACCTATAAAAAGGAATAGAAATCTCAAACAAATCTCTGGTAAACAGGTCATACCGGCCAGTTCAGTATGAGTAAAATTTCAAATATGCTAGACTTTGCATGAAAATTCGAAAGACGAAAATAGCATAGAGTATGCCATGTTAATGCTACAGATTTCTACGAAATCGATTCATTCTTCTTCTTCAAGCAAATGAATGGGTGAAGCGAAAAGATTTCTTGGAAAATCAGAAATAGGTAATGCCTAAAAATGTGGACTTTCATGTAAACAATATAAGCAAATGAATCAGGATGTTGTATGCTCAGTTAAATTACCTATAAAGAATTTACGCAACAATTAATGTCTTTGGAGAATGTACTTTTTCAAATTACTTAAACAATTATTTTCTGCTGATATTTAACTGGTGTTTTTTGTTATTGTCACTGCCTCAATTTGTCTTAACATGTTCGTTTGAATCTTTTTCATTATTCTCCTCTGTAGTAGTTTTCCACCCCATACATTTAAAGAACGCAATATGACCTAAGCTGAGAATAAAAAGCTGGAACCAGATCATAAAAACATTCTCCAAGTTTTCGAAGAAAGTTTCCGCCATTATCACAGATGAAACCAAGTAGTCCAATGTAGATAGTCCAATCCAATGAGGTGGTCATGGCAGAACGGATGACATTCTGGATTTCCTTTTGTAGTGACTGCAGATCACTGATTGAACTTATCATAAAGAAAGTTAAGAAGAAAATTATAAATAAGACTCCTGCTGTCTTAAACAGAGCAAATAAAGTCTCAGCCGCTGTCTTGATTCCGCTCTTAAATAAACTTTGAAATGCCATGTACAACACGACCCACTGGATGGAAAAAATCAACGAGGGCACGATCCATTCTTCGTAGATTTCCAAGACAAGTAATCCTTTATGATCATGCTCGCTTAACATTCTAATACGTATACTTCGACTGATATACTTCTTGGACCAATCTGACCTGCGAGACCAATAAGAGTTTCAGGAACTTTTTAATAAATAATCCTGGGGTAACTTGATATGATAGGCATTACTACTAAAACACTATGCTTACGTACATGAATCTTTCCTTAAAATTAAAACTTGTATTTACATATCCACTTCACGCCTTGGCTTTTGAAGCCTTTTGTAGTCTTTTTGATGATGAAGTTGAAGACCGTCGGCATCCGTGCCCCGTGATTTAATAAAGTTTACTCTGACTGACCATTCCGACGATTCATTAATTTAAATATAAGAGATATAAGAGACTTTTTTAATAAAACAAAAGCACATAATGTTGTCATGTCATAGGTTAATTGAACCCACACTTTTCCATGAAGTACCTCGCTATGATATTGACACAAGCTATCTTGTATTCCGTAAGGGTCCTTAACATGTGGAATCGTCCTAGGTGGTCCGAATGATACTATTACTTATCGATGTGAACCACGCCTATATTAACTAGGAAAAATATAAATCACGGACTTTTAGATAAGAGTTAAGCGTGGTTAAAAGTTAGTTAAAAATCATACTTGCCTATGTTTTATTTAGTTAGTTCATTAATTAGCCCTTCGAGCCTCATCCGATCTTCGCGATAATATGTAAAATGCGTGTATAATGCCGAATATTATCAACAAGACCCACAGTAGGATGTTGAAAACTAGGTCCCAGGACCACCCTTTGATGAAAAATACACACAAAGGCGGTACAAAGAACGCTAGAAGAATCAGGTAGGTATCGGCTGAAATTCAAATTTAATTTATTAAAAATTACATAATTCCATTGAGACTTCCTACAAGTTATAGGAGAAACACCATTTGTAAGCTTGGGGACAAGTGATATAGCAATCGGAATGCACAAAACTATAAATAACATCCTGCGCAAGCTGACTTACAGTGAAGATATGGTCAACGATATTAGAGTACCTAATCATGATAAGACCGAACGTCTAGCTAACGTACTTAATCTAATTTATCATCTATCTAGCATCTTAACCCGTAGTTTTACTAGTTCTAACCAATAAAAAATCAAGGAAACCTTTAAAAAATCTTTTGGGGTAAATAAAAATTAATTATTTTACAGACGTTCATTTAGCACCGGTCACCCCAATCTTCACGTTGACCATATTCTCACTACTTGCTTTGGGCGTAGGAGAAAAAATTCTGTGTATCCAAGATCGTGGCGCTCAATATATCAGTGGCCCCCGAAAATTAAACAGCAGTTATGATCGTATTAACTACTTTACCTAAAGTGCTCTCATCGTAGTACATACGGCGGGGTTGAGGAGCTGCCATTTTCAGATTATACAAAACTTTTAGTGTAATGACTTTAATTAAACAGCAGTTATGATCGTATTAACTACTTTACCTAAAGTGCTCTCATCGTAGTACATACGGCGGGGTTGAGGAGCTGCCATTTTCAGATTATACAAAACTTTTAGTGTACTGACTTTAATAAGAAAGATATGAAGTAAGCTTCATTTTACCCTGAACTTCCGTGTCCAAAAATGTTAAGTCATTTTAATCCAGAGACCTAGACAACTGGAAATTTTGCAACTGGAAGATTTTTGAAGCATGAAGCTTCCAAACTCAATCTTCATCAATTAGGAGATCTCAAAAATAAAGGGTCATAAGTTAGATTAGACGTAAAACTTCTATTACTAAAAGAAATGGATATCATTTCATCAGCTCTAAAATATTCTACCAACCATGAGCTATGCAGCAGATTTAATTACTGTGTGGGTAATTAATAGCCTCGTTGACTATGTTTATGCAACAAGGCATTGCCATGTTGTGCTTTGATAACCACGCATTCGTCATCATGAAAGGATGATAAAGCTTCTTCATTACACTATTATCTCATGCACATGTTTATTGTATGAATTTATTTTCAAAAATTAGTCATTGTCTTAAGAACTGCCCTGTCAACATGCTTGCTCAGTTTACGATTGCTGCAAACGTATTTGTAAAGTGGAGTGGAGGATGAATATCATTTTGCGGATGAAAACGTGACACGAGCTCGAGTCAACTATTTTTTGCTCCCATTTTATTGTGAACTTTGCACCATTTTCTATTTACTCAAGTCGAGAGTTGTGAAGTCAGAGAACTTTAATAAAAAAGTTTATAAATTTGCATAAAGCAAAATAAATGAAAAAAATCCATTTCGTCAACCATTTAACATTTAACAATACCTCAAGAAGAAGTCATTGACAATTGACACATGAACAAAAGGAGCACCACCAATTTACACAAATTAGTGTAAACACTTGTTAGGCAAACTGGGAAAAGATTGAATTTAATTAGACTTTTTAAGGAGGCATAAATTCTAATAATTTTCCAATTGTTGTAGCTTAGAGGTTGAATAATCGACGTAGGTATGTGTCAGTTGAATTGAAACCTCTTGCAAATTCTTGTTTATGAAGTCAACCCAGTCCAGTCCAATCCACTTATTGTGCCATAAGATGCATTTCATTCCTTGAAATAATTAATATGAATGGTGATGAAACTTAATTTCATGTTTGCGTGTTTGAGGAAATTGCATATTCAACAAAATTATTCAATGTTACAAAAAAACCAAAACCCCAACTGCGTCAATAAACTGATTCGTCCTTCTCGAATTTCAAATAAATGCAAAACTGCATTCGTGTGAGGTGTGGTACCTCTTCTTAATTTTTTCTCTGTTTCATTTTGAATTCCATCTTGACACAATCTCAAACCAATTAGGTAAATGCAGATTTGTGGATGGGTATCCATAATTAATAAGTAGAAGTTTCGAGGATGAATGAAGTGCTTTTTGGGAAACCTTCAACTTTTAAATATTTAGGTACTGAACTACTGAAGTATATTGACTGATTGTGATTGATGAATCAAAAATTGCAGATGATGATCATCATCAAACCACATGTGTAGCATTTTTTTAAAATTATTACGCATTTTACCCTAATTGCAAGGCGTTTGATTACGTTTCTCATCTCTTTAATCATCATCAGCAACACAAAAACAGTTCAAACAACTTTACTCCTTTTCGGTGACGACAAGATCAACTATCGAATCAAATATGTTTTCATTCATATTTAAATATTTAGGTACTGAACTACTGAAGTATATTGACTGATTGTGATTGATGAATCAAAAATTGCAGATGATGATCATCAAACCACATGTGTAGCATTTTTTAAATTATTACGCATTTTACCCTAATTGCAAGGCGTTTGATTACGTTTCTCATCTCTTTAATCATCATCAGCTACACAAAAACAGTTCAAACAACTTTACTCCTTTTCGGTGACGACAAGATCAACTATCGAATCAAATATGTTTTCATTCATCATCATCATTGAAAAGAAAACCGCTTTGTCTTCATTCCATTCATTTTCAGGTCAATTTCAACTCAAATTGCTACAACTGCAACGGAAAAGTGAGAAAATAAAAATGAAATTAAAATTGATATGACGTGTTGCAACTTGCAGTTGTGAATTTTTTTTCTTAAAAATATATTGGATTGCACTCATGACGGAATTCCAGAATGTGAAATACAACCAAAAATAGGCCACATGCTGAGTAGGGTCATTCAATTCTAATTTGCTTCTGAATTTGTTTTGTCTTAAAATATGACAGTAATTTTTTGTCTCGATGCGGCCCCCTCATCACTTATTTATTTGCAAATTGCGATTTGCATACAAAAAGATCATTTTTTAGTTTTGTGGAGGGTGAGTAGTGATTGTGAGTTATGTTCACATTCTCACATCCCATGTGAGAGGGAGGTGTGATCAGAGATCACGACTTCAAAATCCTAATGTGAATTGAATTGTAATTGTCAATCGTAATAGAAATAATCTAACCACTCAAAAAATGTAATTACTACTACTGTACCAATTAATGCATGAATTTTTTGCATTTTAATACATCAGAATAAAAGTACGTAGGATAGTGATCTCTAATAATAAACTTGTTTTTTATGTAATCACTAGAATTTTATCTTGCACTGCACTGCGTTCCCAATTTCCAATACATTTCAAATGTGCTGACAATATAAAAATAAATACCTAATAAATAATAATGGCTAGATTTGAATTTGTTCTTTTTCGTTCCCGTTTCAATTCCATCAAATGAAGTTGCACGATACGATCATTCAATAAAATAGAATCACTTTTTTGGCAACCAGCCCAATCCTTTAGTCATCACATCGTTTTCACCATTTCCTCCATAAATTATTTTGATATTTCTGTCATGTCCACGGTTTGCTCCTTCGCGGGAAAGAAATTGTTATGCAATGGGTACAACATGCAACAGTGCAAAAGTCGTTATATCCTCGTAAAATGACTTAAAATACTATTTGACCAAAAAGTTCAGAACGCATCCACTCGTAAATGTCGTTCCTAACAGATTTCGTAAATCATCTTCATTTTGAGAAGAAAAAAATGCATCACAATTACAACTACAACTGCACTCCTCCTCTACGTGCGATTGTGATTGGGAGTGCATCCTTCCTAAAAGTCCAAAATTGGTGAGATTTTTACGAGTGGTCGAGATAAGAACTCATTTTCTATGTTTAAAAAAACTCTTTTGAGTTGATAAATGTCCCACGAACTAAACAACAAGAGCATGATCATTCCTTTATTTTCCGATGAGCAGTAGTGGTACAGTAATGAGAATGGGTTATTGGATGCATCTAAAAAAATTCGAAAAACAAATTGCAATAGCAAAGAAAACTAGTTCACATCATATCTCATCATTGCGGACATTGAGATGAGACAAAAGAAAATGGACTTTACTGCAACACTGTTACAATAGGAATTCGTTCCTGCTGACATAAAAATACATATTCTATTATTGAGTAATTTATCCAATCAAAACAAAACTACAAAAGGGAGATTACTAGAACAGATCAAATGCATAAAATGAAGAACAACTTATAAATCATAATAAATTGGACAGTAGGCATTTTACCCCCTACAGCCATAGTAGAGTGGATTGAGTGAGAAGAAAAGTACGCATAGTAATGAAGATGATGAATGATATGATCTTTATTGGACGCTAATAAAATGAGTGAATGAACCCAACACTAAAACTGTGGACGAGGAGCCTGTAGTCAGTCACGAGTAAATGAGAATAAATTGTTAATCCTGTCTCCTGTCGAGTGTCAAGTTGTGTTAGAAAAAATAGAGGAAGTGAACCTACTGTTGCTTATTACTTCATTGCGTCCTATTAATCAAATCAATAAAAGTGGTGACATATTCATAAAGTTTACATTGAAGCATGTAATGTATGACATTAATAATAAACTCTAATCTAATTACCTACATATTTTTAAACGCTTGCAGATACAAATTGCGATTAGGAAGATAGTCGTTTACCCACGCGAAGTAAAAATCAAGACATTCAGGCGTTTACGAAAGTGTCACTTTTGATCAAGTTATCTCAGCGTCTATCACGCTGTTTGACGCAATTTAAGAAATTAATATTTTAGTCTCTGCTTGATCACTGATTCAGACAAAGACGACAAAGTGCAGCAGAAAAACACATGTAGGTCTCGATTCTGTTGTAAATCCGATTATTCTCTAAAGAAGCTAAATTAATCATGGGGAAATGGAGCTTCATATCCTTTGCAAAATTTGATTTGCTTGGCCATTATCGATTCAATTATTTGAAAGCCATACCTACGTGCTACCTACCTACATGACAGCGCGACAGGTTACTCCTTCCATCGTTGTCAAATGTATCATTTTATGATTATGTATTTCAGGTAATGCGATCATAAAATTCAAAATCGAAATGGCTTTGATCCATTTAATTTTTATTGAATTCATACCATTTATTTTGCCGGTTGACCAGCAAGTGTCTAGCCACGATCGACCACGAGGACAACTACCACTACAGAAGTAGATGTAAACAATAATTTTAAAAAACTTGTTCTTCCTTTGCTTCTACATTTTTCAACAAAAATTCATAAAATAAACCTGCGAGAAAAATCGATCAGATTAAGTGACATTTGAATAAAATTAATTTTGATTTCATCAAGAAATTGAAAATAAGTGTTGCTCATTCAAGCTTGCCCACGAATATTTCATACGTTATTTCATCTCAACTCATCTCATTAGCAGATTCCATCAGATATTATTAAATTGGTCATTACTCATTGGTTGTTGACTCTTTTGTGAAAAAAAAGAGTGACCGACGCTTATGTAACTTTAATAAGTAAATGCAGATGATATAACCTGATAATATTTTCCCTAATCATTTTTTTTCTTTACGCCTGCGGGATACAAAAGGACAGTTTTCAAAGCTTCGGAAAAATAATCTCTGACACGCGACGCGACAAAAATTTAGAGCAAATTGTAAAAAAAAACTAATGCGTATGTATTGTGTTCTGTACTGTAATTATCGTTACCCCACAATTTAGATTGGCAAACACCTATTTTTTCTCTCTGTACATTCGTCATAAAATAGGAAATGCATTTAGATGAGAAGCATAGCTAGTGAAGCCCTCGGCCTACGCAATTTTTTGCGTGTGAACATACGTAATCTTTTTTACACTGTATTCTTGACTTGACTTTTGAACTTTTGCAAAGACCTGAAAAATAGTGGCACGCTCCCCTTTGAACTTAAACAATTAAATGGTTCATTTCAACATGTTTTTGTATAAAATGGGGAATATCTGTAATTAGTAAATTCCTATTGTTTTTTAATAATTTTTTATTGTTTAGCTCTGTGCAAGGATCTTTCTTCTCAGAACTCCCCCAAGTCAAGTGAGCAGAAAAAAATCGGATGGTGCTTCACTCGTTCACTCTGGCTCAACTTCAACTTCTGAAGAAAATTGTAGAAGATTCGTCAATTCTCAGAGGTTTTGCAACTCACAAAATGATTAATTCAATATTGTCTTGCGATATAATCTTATCCGGTTTTTTAACCAAATGTGCTAGTATTGTATTACCTAGTCCTATCGATGATGATGATTCAGAGATTTTGTTTTTGCGCTATTCAAAGAAATTCGCTTACAAGATAAAGCATATAACCTGGTTAGCTCATCAGATATCTTGCAGAGAGATGCAATACAGTGGCCAATTGGACTGAGGGATAGTGACCCCACCTACCTTCCCCAAAGACAGGGATGTAGGACAAAGATTTTGATGGTAGGAAATGCAATGAATTCTTTAACATTACTTTGTAAAATTAAAACTTTTTTAACACAATAATCCCTGCAAATGCTGAACTGGTGATTCCCTATTTTTCCTGCTATTATTTTTATGCAGAATTGACAAACTGCAGTTAGCCTATCTATCTGTTAAGAAGGAGTTTTATTACCTATTTGCAAAGTAAGGAAGATGCAGTGGGTAAATAGTGCAATGCATTATTATAATGGTGAAACAAGTTCCTTTACTGCGTAATGTACTGCGAACCGCCTGCCTGCCAAACAGCGAAAGGGACAACGACAACGAGAAGAGTAGAGGGGAATATGTAGCAAAAAGCGTCTTATGCATTTTATTTGCATTATTAAGGGTTTGTTTAAAAGCAATTATGGTAATGATACCAATATTTACCAATAAAAAATATAGGAGCCCTATTTTACACGTAAGAAAGCCATTCTTTTCTGAGGTTCACCTAATTACGATTACGAGCTAGACTTGCAAGAATGAGAGTAAGTAAGATGATGATGACATAACATGAATGATTGAATTCACTTCAATATGATACCTCAGATTCCGCTTCTGAATCCCTCTCATTTTTTTTCTTTAAGCAGAATTTGCCGGATTATATAATCTTACAGTGTTACTGTAAAAATGCATTGCAGTGACACGCGTGTATTTTTTTAAAATGTTTGGTTTGATTTTGCACATTGTAAAAAAGTATTTAGATCAATTCTAAAAGGGAATGATGAGATTCCTTCTCAGTGTGAGGATTAATGTGTGTATTCTGAATCATGGATAAGCATTACTCTACGGAGTAGAGGATCCCTTAGATTTTAGAAAATTGAATTTGCCAAATAGATCCCATCATTCAGTTACGTACCGAAACCAGATCATATATAAGCTTGAACGGCGGATCGAAATGTCACAGTTGAACATTCGCCTCTCATCTGAAGTGAATTGAGCTTGCAATTCTCTGAATTTACCGAAAACGGTTATTTTTTGTGAATTTCGATTCTGAGCTTTTAGCAAAAGAAAAAAAATACAAAATGAAAGCTGTGTTGGTAAGTAGTAATAGCTAAAAACAAGTGAGATGTTTTAGGTTTTAAAGTGGGAGTAATTGGATAAATCAAAAGTGATTTATTTTTGTGTGCAGGCCGTGCTTTCTTCGGTTGTGGTGTTGGCTTTTGCTGAGCCACCCGTTCCACAATCTTTCTCCAATTCACTTTTGGGACTGAACTTGGGAAGTGTTGGGTTATCCAACAGTTATGCAGCACCCCAACCCCAAGATACATACGCTGCCCCGGCGCCACAATCTTATTCTGCTCCTTCCATCAAGGACTCCTATGCCGCCCCTCAGCCGTCCTACGGGGCGCCTTCTTCAAACGAATATGGCGCGCCCGTGGCACCTACTGTACACCGTCACGTTTACATCCACAGGTAAAAATGTTGCAACAGCAATTTAAAGAGTTGTGCACAATAACGTGGTAATACTAATGAAATGAAATTTCGATAGTGCTCCTGATGAGGTTTCCTACCCAGAGTCCAAGGTTATCCGTGTTGGAGGAAATGCCGATAAGCACGTGAACATCATTTTCGTCAAGGTTTGTTTAGTTATTGCAACCATTTTGTCAGCATGATCTAAGATTAAGATTCAAATTGTTTACTGCAAATTATTTCAGGCTCCATCAGCATCCAGCCAACAAAACACTGAAGTCATCTTGCCCGATCAACCACAACAGAAGACTTTGGTAAGCTTATGAGTAGAATGCGAATTACTTCATCAGCTAACGACTGAGACTCACTTTACCCATTCTTTGTTGGACAGGTCTACGTTTTGGTGAAGAAGCAAGAGAGCTCAAGCAACGTTCGCGTTTCTGGACCTGCTCCAACGAAACCACCTAAGCCAGAGGTCTACTTCATCCGCTACAAGGGAAGTCAAACTGGAGGATATGGTGACCCAGCTCCATCATATGGACCGGCTCCAGCTTCACCTCAGCCATCTTATGGCAGTCCAGCGCCTGCACCAGCTCAAGAATATGGAACTCCCCAGCAAGGATACTAATTCAGTCAACGCTGTGATCATCTTCATCTCTTTGTTCTTACTTTTACATTCTCGCTTTATCGCAAACACAGAGTCAGTCTTAAATAGGTTACTTGTTTTTATACACCAATTTTATAAAAATTGTTAATACGTTTACTTAGATGTTATATTATGCAACTTCCACTGTGATTGTACAAAGATTTAAGCAAGCATAATAAATCACGTTCAATTAAAAAATACAAAGCACGTTGTATGTATACTTATTCTATTAACTATTTATCATCTCATTCATTTTATTGTATTTCGTTTGCAATTCACCTGAATCATTGATCGATAAATGAGAAAGATGCATAATTTGAAAATGAAAAAAAAAGTTTGCTCATACGCCGAAGCTTTGGCTAGGAAGAAGACAGATTGCGTTGCAACGTTCGATAACGATCCTTGAGTCCCTTTGTGGCTTGAACCTAATTGCCTACCAGAGGAATTATGGATTCATGGATCACCGTGGATTTTGTATTTTTGTGTTTCTATTTGAGTTTTTTGTGTTTTGAGAAAAAAATCGTTTTGAAATGTCTTGAAAAATGAAACCTTTTTCGTGAAGTTGGACTGTCATAAAGTCATAATATATGCAGTAAATAGTGTCAATACTAAAACATAAATTCGGGTCTTGATTTCAAAGTAGTGCAAAAAATGGCTCAACTATTATTACCTATACCGATGATGCCGCCAGTACCACCACCACCGGTGGATGGAAAGCGCAAGTGTCCCTTGCTCCAGGACGAAGTATAATGTTGATTTATGTTTCGGTTATTACTTTTTACTGAATTCTCTCTTGATTCCTACTTTTATTCACCTTTTTCTAGGTTTGGGAGCGAATTCTAGGGTACGTCAAAGACCCAGGAGACACTTATACCCTCTCGAACGTTTGCACGTTATTCCAAACGATTACGTCCGAGAAACCGATGGAGGAGATGTTTCTGCCAATGGTATGTTCTCAAGCCTTAACATAAGTAATCGTTATTGAAAAAATAAAATAAAAATCATGTACTTTAACAGGTCCTGGAGCATCCGACTGTTAGAGAGGAAGTTTTCCCTGTGCAATTTCTCGATCTTAGTGATGTCTGTCCCAAATGGGCCGAGACCATTAGGAAGGACTATGATGACCGCATTCTCCGCCGAATCAAAATGTCCGACCCTATTTTAACGTCAGACCCAAGGTACAGGGAAAGGATTCTGGGGATAAATTTTGAGACGAGGGTGAACGGCGAGCGCAGTCTTGCGTTGATTGAGACTCTCCGTCAGCAACAGGCGCAAGGGAGGAATGAGATACCGTTCTACTGCAGAGTTGTCAGTGTTTCAGTTACTTCTGGGGCTGACGTCAATGGATTTAGTGACAGATTCATCACTTTACTGAATGCAATCGCTCCTCAAGTGTGGATGCTTGAATGCAGTTTTGGAAGAATTGATGCTGTTGATCTTGTGCAGATATACACTCTTCTTCAACGATGGTGTTCCCTCCTCCCAAATCTTAAGGCGTTGGGGATTTTTGCCAAATGGGGAGCACCTTTTCCATATGCTAACATTGATAATTTGATGAATGCATTTCCTTTCCCTGAACTACCAAACCTTGAACTCTTGCGGTTTAACGATATTTCGCCATACCTGATCGAGAGGATATCCTTTGCACTCCCGCACCTCAAAAGAGTTGACGTTGTCTCTTTGCGCCTAGAACTGCACGATGCTGTGCTTCGTACATTTCATAACATGGAGGGATTTAAAGCCAGCTTAATACTTTTGAAACATCTGGACAACATTGTACAGGATGTGCCGTGGCCCTTAAAAACTCTCGAGTTGAGTTTGTTCGCCACGCGGTTCACGACGTTTGGAATATTCAGGATGCTTGGGAGGTTCCCGATGCTTGAAGTCCTTACTCTTAATGGAGATGATCTCAAGTGGAGACAAAAGGATAACTACTTGCAACTCCCTGAGCTTAAGGTGTTCAAGGGAATGTTGAAAAATAGACTCCTCTCCCTGGACTTTCTCATGCGTTGCAATAAGTTGGAAAAGCTGGAGCTCCAGGTTCCGTTTTACACAAAGGGTCGAGAGCGCCCTTACCATGTGCCGGACCGGCGTGATACCATCCAGTTCAAGGGTTTCCTAGAAAGAATGGATGAGTCCAATATTTGGCAACTTTTTACCCAACTCAAGACTATATCCATTGAACTGAATAAAGAGAGATCCAAGATCTGGACGCGCCGTACATCTTTACCCAACATTACGTTTATTGACGATGAGGTGAATGCAGTTCTCGATTGGTGATCTTAAATTTTATGATGATTATGTATGAATTTCATTCAATATGCAAACTGAATCCGAAATAATTTGTTGAATTGTTTAAATAAAGTGTCTTATTGCTATTTGAAAAAATAAACTCCAAACACACTACGTTTGATTAACGCTACAAAAGAGATATCTGGCATAATTCATTGACCAATAAAATGAATTCGAATTTTTTCAGTTGCATTTTTGTTACATTTATGAAACTCATTTAATCTTTATGAATTAAATTGAAGCAAATAAGAATGGAGAATTTTGGTGAAACTGGCGCTGCTAATTTATTTAATTTATCGATAAATATTTTTTCATAAATAAGATTTTTCAGAAAAAAAGAGCCAAAGATTAGAAAGAAGTGAAGCAGACACTGATTGGTAAAACTGGCGCTGCTAATTTATTTAATTTATCGATAAATATTTTTTCATAAATAAGATTTTTCAGAAAAAAAGAGCCAAAGATTAGAAAGAAGTGAAGCAGACACTGATCGACTAGAATTACGCGTTCCAATTGGGAACTCAAAGTTTAGAAAAGAGAAAAAGAGGAATGAAGAAGAAATGTTGAAAGGTGAAATAAATTAGAAATTGAAAGAGAATATTTAGCAATGCTTCCAGATTTAGAAG
Source organism: Seira musarum (assembly GCA_027743895.1). Lineage (NCBI taxonomy): Eukaryota > Metazoa > Arthropoda > Collembola > Entomobryomorpha > Entomobryidae > Seira > Seira musarum. The sequence continues at coordinate 22,568 of JAHZMX010003246.1, forward strand.
GGTGTGCCATAACTTGTAACTGGGGCTCGTACTGGCGATGGGGCAGCGTAAGACGATCGGACTGGGGAAGGAGCCTGGGGTGGGGGCGATTGTTGATATCCGCCTTGTTGCTCGTCCTTGTAACGAATAAAGTAAACCTCGGGTTTCTGTTGGACAGGGGCAGCTGGACGCCTGATTTTGACGTCATTGGTGTTCTCTCCCTTCTACAAATGGCGAACGTGAATTTAAAGATAGTCAGCCTTATTGCTTGAATTATATCAACTATTATTTTCTATGTCATTTACCTTAAGAAGGACATAGACCAAATTCTTGTGCTCGTCTTGATCTGAAAATTTATTAAATACTAAATTAAAAACCTGCCACGAATATCAATTTTACTGACAGTGGCAATTTATATTTCACCTGGCAAAATGACTTCCGTTTCTTGACGGCTTGATTGAGATGGAGTCTAAAATTTAAACAAAAATGAGCAATTAAATCTGCGGGAGACTACTGCCAGACAATAAGGATAACTAGTAATTCACCTTCACGAAAATGATATTGACATGACGGTCTCCACCTGGGACTCTGATAACTCGGCTTTGCACCTCATTTGGCCTAAGAAAGAAAATGCATTAATTTAAACGTTCTTTCATATTTATTTGGTGAGTCAATCCAAGTCGCATTTTTTTTACTAACTCATCCGGAGCGGTGTGCACATAAACATGTCTGTACACTTGGGGAACATAAGCCTCTTCTTGTGGCACACCATAAGATGGAGCCGGACTGCTGACCCTTGGTGGTCCGTACACTGGGGCTTCAGCCAAGGCTTCGATAGCCATGACCGCAACAAATGCAGCCACCTGTAATCCAGAAACACAACCACACTCAATCTTAAATTCAAACACTGAACTTTCCGAGTGAATCTTTTCATTTCTCACCAAAAAGAATTTCATTTTTGCACACTTTTTCACTTGGCTTGGAGTAAACTGTTTTGGTTTAATCGATAACGATGGTCCTGGAATGACTGAATTTAATAGATGCCAAACTCCTCTATAAATACATCTTCACAGCTCACGATTCTCGTAGGTATCTCTATTTTCGTGGTCATTTAATTCAGACCAGCAATGTCAAGTGCGAAGGAGCAAGCAAGCCTTACCTATTTCATTTCAGGTGAGCAAAGAAGAGGAGGCGCAACTTGCCAATAAAACGCCATAAAATCGAGCCCTTAAAAATCTTTTGGGGATGAGTTTGCATTATAATGATGCTACTTAATAATGCAATAATTAATAAATGGACATGTATTATCCAACCCATTGTTTGCTCAAGAATGACTAACTCGACTCGGCTTGGCCTACCGGGCGATGAGATACAAAGATGAAACGTGAAGAATAAATAAAAAAATCCTTCCTATGAAAATTAGATAAAGCACTACATTTGATGTGTAGCTTGTGAACACTATCATACGCAATTACAATTACCCTGAATAAGGTCACGCCAAGAGACAAAGTGTAATCCCTTCATTCTCATTTCATCCAATTAATAACGAAATGCTTCTCTTCGGTAATGGCTATGTTTGTGCGGTTGGTTTGTGTTGGTTGGTCGGTTACATCTTAAATCATTTTGTAAAGAAAAGTGAAAGAGGAATATGTCCACACTCAAAAAATATTTCTAGGCTTGTTTTTAAGGCTTTTTTATCCACAAAAAATTGCTAATCGCTGCCAGGATTTTTCTCATTTGCGGTATCAGTCAACTCAACAAGATAATTTTTTGATATGCACTCGAGCAATAAAAAAAACGTTTGGCAATGACAAAGAGCTTAAAGGTGGACATGTGGAAATTAATTCATTTCGTGCACATCCCCAAAAAATCGATGATGATCCTTTCTATCCATAATGTTGATAATGGCTTGAAGGACCGCTGAAATACCTGAAAAATGAGTTAAAAAATGACACTGAAAAATTGAGGTGAGTATTTTATGTCCTTAAATGAGCTCTCGCATCTCTGCTGCTAGAAGTTAATAGGTATTCAGATATTTTAATGTAACTTTGATGTAAAAGTGTAGAGGAATGTCTGATCTTGTCCGGTCCAATAAAAATGAGGTAAGTAATTTATTAAGTATCTTTTTACATTGATTGGATTGGTTTCGCTTCGAGATCTATATGGGCTCGTCAGGGGTAAGTGTAAATAATAAATAAAGCTGTTAAGCAGCAATAACGACGTAGCTGGACAGAGTTAACGGCAAGAGAGCAGTTCTTAGAATACTGTTTTAATATCTGCGAGGTTCCATAGGTCCATAGGCTGTCAAAGAAAAGAGCTCCTTGCACTTGAACCGACAAGTTCTATGCAAGAAAGGCATTGCAACATGTTTGAATGAAAAGAGCTTCAAGATACCTGTCGAATGAGATGTCACACGCCATGTTCCATAAAAAATGACCGCCCGCGACCGTTGACGGTTAACAAATTTTAAAAAAAATATATAGCAGTTATACTCAGCATCTAAAGGGCTTTCGAAAGAGCTATCACATGCCATATGTTCCAATGAAAAAAAATTTCAACGGCTTCCTGCCCTTGACCGTTAAAAAATTTCGAAATTTTAAAATAGCAGTCTTACTCAGTTTTTCAAGCGCTTTCGAATGAGCTATTAAAAACCATATGTGTAATGTAAAAAAAATTTCAACC